>CAUYPK010005535.1:0-210598 GCA_963574355.1 Loris lydekkerianus | reverse complement strand
GCAAAGTAAGACCCTGTCTCTACAAGAAATAAAAAAATTATCCAAGTGTGGTGATGCACAGCTATAATCCTGGCTACTTGGAGACTGAGGCAGGAGGATCCCTTGAGCCTGGAAGTTTGAGGATTACAGTGAGCTGTGATGAAACCATGACACTCTACCTAGGGTGACAGAGTAGGACCCTGTCTCAAAAGAAAAAGAAAGAAAAAATGCCAAAGTAGGATGGAGCTTTGCCACATACCCAATGTCCAGTTTCCTCTGTTCTTACTGTCTCGTGTAGGCTGTGTATTTCTATTTTATTTATTTATTTATTGAGACAGAGTCTCACTATGTCGCCCTGGGTAGAATGCCATAGAGTCACAGCTCACAGCAGCCTCTAAGTCTTGGGCTTAAGCAATTCTCTTGCCTCAGCTTCCCAAGTAGCTGGGACTACAGGCGCCCGCTACAACACCTGGCTATTTTTTTGTTGCAAACCCACCAGCCTTGGTGCATGTGGCTGGCGCCTAACCACTGCACTATGGGCGCCGAGTGGACTATATATTCCTTTTCTTTTCTTTTTTTTTTTTTTTTTTTTGAGACAGAGTCTCAAGCTGTCGCCCTGGACAGAGTGCTGTGATGTCACAGTTCACAGCAACCTCAAACTGTTGGGCTTAAGCGATTTCCTTGCCTCATCCTCCCAAGTAGCTGGGACTACAGGCGCCCATCACAATGGCCGGCTATTTTTTTTTTTTTTTAGTTGTAGTTTTCATTGTTGTTTGGCAGGCCCGGGCTGGATTCAAACCTACCAGCTCCAGTGTATGTGGCTGGGGCCCTAGCCTCTGAGCTACAGGTGCTGAGCCTCAACTGTGTATTTCTAAAGGACAGAAGTCTGACATGGATCTCATGGGTTTAAGATCAAGGTGTCAGCAGGGCTGCATTCCTATCTGGAGGCTCTCCTGGCTTCTAGAGCTGCTATCTTCCTTGGCTTGCAGCCCCTTCCTCCATCTTCAAAGCCAGCAATGTAGCATATCCCTCTGAGTCTTCTTCAGAAAACCATATCTCCCTTGGACCACAGCTAGAAAAACTTCTCCACCTTGAAGGATCCATGTGCCCACCTGGATAGCTCAGTATAGCCTTTCAATCTCAAGGTTTTTAATCTTTTTTATTTGAGACAGTCTCACTATGTTGCTCTTGGTAGAGTGCTGTGGTATCACAGCTCACAGCAACCTCAAACTTTTGGGCTCAAGTGATTCTCTTGTCTCAGCTTCCCAAGTAGCTGGGACTACAGACACCTGCCACCATGCCTGGTTATTTTTAGAGATGGGGTTTGGCTGTTGCTCAGGCTGGTTTTGAACTCCTGACCTCAAGCCATCCACCCTCTTCAGCCTCCCAGAATGCTAGGATTATAGGCACGAGCCACCGTGCCAGTCCTCAAGGCTTTTAACCTTAATCACATCTGCAAAGTCCTTTGGGCATGTTAAGTAACATATTTGCAGATTCTGGGAATCAAGAGGAAGACATCTTTGAAGGTCATTTTTCTATCTTCATTGTAGTTCACTTGTAGTTAATGTCCCTCAGATGTATTTGTGTTTTTCACCTGGATGCTGCCCCATTAACTTGTCTCTACAATGCACCTGCAGAGCCTGTCCTCACCCACCCACCTGTGCCTAGAAGACACTCCCCTTGGAATCCAGGGTGACAAGAGGCCAGGAGGGATCTCTGGGAACAAGTTATAATCTCCCAGCCTACAACACTCAACTCATCCCTCCCATTTGGAGGTCATTGCTCTGAAAGAAACCTGTACAAGGAAGCCTGCCTTAGGTCTGCCTATGGGATGCCTCAGCTTTAAAGCTGGGGAGCTCATCAGAACATGTTCTCACAGGCCTGCTTCTATGTGCAGTGGAAGCTAGAAATGGAATTCTGTTCTAGAATCTTCCATTCACCACTCTCAGGTAGCTCAGCCAGTCTCCATCTGCTGACATAATAGCACTAACAAATTTGACATTCAAAGGCCAGCAATAGGAAGAAAGGAGCCACTGACTAGCCTTGGGTTATTTCATATCCCTGATCTTCAGTTTTGTCATTGATAAAATGGGGTAGAATACTACTGGTTTGTTATCAACCGCTGCCTTAACACAGCTGGACACATGATCAGTGCTTGGTGTACTCCTACCACAGCTGTTGGCTTTATAATTGCCTCCATACTGACAATTTTCTGCATGATACCTACTTCAATAACTTCTGGGTTTAATTTAGTTTTACTAAAGGAAGGATCTGGGAAATTGTTATTTATTTGCTTGCCACCAACTAATTAATAGACATTCCCTCAACTTCCCTGCCAAAGCTGCACCCTGCGGTGTCTACCTCTCTCTACATGCATTGTTCAAGGGTAAATCTTGAGTCGTCTGAGCCAACTGAGGTGGACCCAGTCTCCTTGTGAGTGACTGGGCTAGCAGTGGGCTTGGGATCAGTTCTTCCCAACGACACCTGTGGCACATGGTTGCATTGGGTGTTGTCACATGTGCTTGGAACCTGTGTACTGTTGCAGCTGTCATTTCAGCAGAAGGAAGCCCTATGACATGGCCTTTTTACAGAGAGCTTCCCCTCTAGGCCCTGTCACCTTAGACTCCCCTCCACTCCACCCTCATCAGATCAATAAGGTACCCAGGCCAGGGTCCAGGAGAAGGACAACTGTCAGGGTGGCAGAGGGAAGGGACATGACCCTCAAGACCACCCTGGAGTTAGAAGGTAGATGCATCCTCAGAATTCATCCTGCCAGGTCCATTTACTTAACAGATGGGAAAACTGAGGCCCAAACCAAGAATTAGGGTCTTGAAACCAGTCAATGACAGAGGTAGGACCCGATTTTGCATCCCCTGACTGCTTGGCCTGGGTGTTTCCTACTTTCCCTGGAAGCTGACGAAGCCATTTCCAGCATCATCAACATCCTCATCTACAGCATCTTCACATGTCTAGGGCAGATCTTTGTCCCAGGCAGAATCCTAAATATGCTGTCTCCTTGAATATCTTCCTGGACACTTGGAAGGAGAGGTTATAATGATCCTCAGGTTACAAATCAGGTAGCTGATGCTCAGAGAGATTTTATCATTTTTCCAAGGTCATGCTGCTAGGAGTGGTAGAGTTTGATCCCAAGTCTGCCAGAGTTGGTGTTCAGATCTGCTCCCTCTTTTCCTCCTTTTTGGGTGCTGAGATTCAGCACATGATTCATTGCTGTTAACAATGCAGGGGACTTTTGCTTGGCCAAACCTGGTCTAAGAGAGGAGCTTGGGTAGTGGTTGTAGAACTGAACGGAATGAAAAAGCTGGTTTTCTTCATTTTTGTATTTCTTCAGTTTAACGACAATGGTGCTTTGCTGCGATACTTCTTAAGATGGTGACATCCTCGGGTTTCCTTAAAACGTTTTTTCCATGTGAAGAAAGGCTGGGCCCTGAGGCTGGTATTTCACCCTCTTCTGTACTCGGTGCTGCTGAAATGACCAAACTACTATTTTCATCTAGTAACTGGAAAAATGGTCAAGTATTTGGCTGCAACCTGCCTGGCTGTCTCTTAGGATGGCAGCAAGTGGGCCTGCTGGTGGCTGTGCCTTCATGTTAATTAGGGAGGCACGTCAGACGGGCCCTGTAAAACAGTGGAGGGTTGGCATGGAGGCCGTCAACACCCAGAGGAATTGGCTCAACAAAGACCATTTGGCACATTTAATCCTGTGGAAAGGATGCCAGTTGGAGAGATGACGTCATTGGAATCAGTTACCTGCACAGATGCCAGTTCAGGATAGAAATAACCCAGTAAATTGATTCATAATAACCACACCATTCACTGAGGACTGCCTGCCTGGCAGCAGGCAAACTGTCTGATTTCCATTATTGGAGGTTTGAAACCTCACATCAGCCCCGGTAGGGAGTTGCCATCATTGCTATGCTTACTTCACAGATGAAACAAGAGGGAAGAGGACACACACACACACACACACACACACACGAGACACTCCTGTGAAGATAGAAGCAGATACTGGAGGGACGTGGTCACAAACCAACAAACATTTGGAGCTACCAGAAGCTGGAAGAGACAAGGAACAGATTCTCTCTTCTCCAGAACCTTCTAAGAGAGTGTGATCTGGCTAACGCCTTGATTTTTGCCCCAGTGATACTGAATTTTTTTTTGTTTTTTTGAGATAGAGTCTTAGTATGTCACCCTCGGTAGAGTGCTGTGGCGTGTGGCTCACAGCAACCTTAAACTCTTGGGCTTAGCAATTCTCTTGCCTCAGCCTCCTGAGTAGCTGGGATTACAGGTACCTACCACAATGCCCAGCTATTTTTGATTGCAGTTGTCATTGTTTAGCTGGCCCATGCCGGTTTCGAATCCACCAGCCTTGGTGTATGTGATTGACACAGTAACCACTGTGCTAAAGGTGCTGAGCCAGTGATACTGATTTTGGAATTCTGGCCTCCCCAAGTGTGACAGCATAAATTTTGGTTGTTTTAACTCATGAAATGCGTGGTCACTTATTACAGCAGCCACAGGAGACTCATACAGGAAGTGACTTGCCCAAGACCACACAGCTAGACAGTGAAGATGTGTTTGTTTGGGCTTTTAATAGAGTAAATGTTCCATAAATATTAGCCGTGGATATTATTATTATTATTATTATTCTCAATGGAGAGGCTGAGTTTATCAGATGAAATGTCAAAAAGACTGTGAACTTGGCCTACTTTATCCATCCCAACAGACACTATTGGGAAGAGACAGGCTGTGTGACCAGGATTTGAAGATTCATTTGGGGGAAGATGTAATTAACACTGGGTGGGGCTGATTCAGTAAAATGATGAAACTCACTGCGCTGAGTCAGTTCCAACCACTAGAATGAATTCCATTTCTCAAGCTCGTCCTGCAACTCAGTTGCAGAGGGGGTTTGCAAATCATGGAGAGAGGTGGTGGCCTGACCACCCAAAAAGATGAGGTGGCTCTTTTATGTCTGGTACAATGTTCCCAACAGCCCCGGAAGGGAGTCAACATCTGTTTTTTATTTAAGTCTCTGTATTCTTGGTTCCCTGTTGATGCTCAATAAATATGTGTTGAGTGTGTGAATGTCTGCCCCATTGCAGGGAGCTAAGGGTAGGAATGATGGCCCCTTGCTAAAGCCATCTTGGCAAAGGTTTATGCAGCTCCTACCCTTTTCTCTCTTCCCTCCCTCACCCTCCCTTCTATTCTATTCTTTTTTTTCTTTTTTTTGGGAGACAGAGTCTCACTATGTCATCCTCAGTAGAATGCTGTGGCATCACAGTTCACAGCAACCTCAAACTCTTAGGCTAAAGTGATTGTCTTGCCTCAGCCTCCCAAGTAGCTGGAACTATAGGTGCTCACCACAACACCTGGCTATTTTTTGTTGCAGTTGTCAGTGTTGTTCAGCTGACCTGGGCCAAATTCGAATCCGCCAGCTTCGGTGTATGTGGCTGGCACTATAACCACTGTGCTATGGGCACCACCCCTCTCTTCAATTCAATCCAGAGGTCAATAGATGAGTCGCAGAAAGGTAAGTACCAGTAACAGGAAGAAGTAGGAATGGGACATGCTGGTCCAGAGAGGATTGTCAGAGCCAAAATGGGATAAGCAGGGCATCTCCGTGGGGTGAGGGTGGCCCAGTGAGTGTGGCCAGAGCCATGTAAGTGAGGAGGGTGTCCTTTTGGAAAGGCAAAGTGTCAGAGCTTAAATGCATCTAAAGGGCATCCTTCCTGCACAAACAGGAAATTGCTGCATATGGGGGATTAGTCAAATAAGAGAACATATGAAAAACAACAAGAACACCAGGTTCCTCACTGCAGGATAAGGGAATTACAAATATGAGAAGGGAGAAAAGTAGAATTAGCACTGTGGAGTCAGATCAGAATCGAATCTATCGGGGTGAAAACTATGGTTTTCAATATAGACAGATGACTATAGATAAAAGTTTGTGTGTATGTGGAGAAAACTTTCCACTGACAAGATCTAGAAGCAGTGACATCCCAATGACAAGCTCATCTAGATCTTGGTTTCTAAATACCATTCTCCACTGAATGGCCATTTGGAGAACTGCCTGGGATTGCTTTGGCAGCACATATGCTAAAATTGGAGAACTGTCTGATTTCAGGACTAGGGGAGGGGAAGTACAAGGTTAAGTCTGGAGGCTGGACACAGTAGCTCATACCTGTAATCCTTACACTCTGGGAGGCCAAGGTGAGAGGATTGCTTGAGGCCAGGAGTTCAAGACCAGCCTGAGCAAAAGTGAGACCCTGTCCCTACAAAAAATAGAAAAAGGAGCCAGGCACAGTGATACACACCAACTTCCAGCTACTCAGGAGGCTGTGGCAGGAGCATCAGTAGAGTGGTCCACTCCTTGGTCCAGGAGTGATGGAGGTTTCTCACTGTAATTTGAGATTGCAGTGAGCTATGATGACACCACTGCACTGTAGCCTGGGTAGCAAAGGGACACCCTAACTCAGAAAAAAAAAAAAAAAGATAAGGCCGGGCACGATGGCTCACACTTGTAATCCTAGCACTCTGGGAGGCTGAGACCAGTCTGAGCCAGAGCGGGACCTTGTCTCTAAAAATAGCCGGGCATTGTGGTGGGCACCTATAGTCCCAGCTACGGGGAAGGCTGAGGCAAGAGGATCACTTGAGCCCAAGAGTTGAGGTTGCTGTGAGCTATGACGCCACAGCGCTCTATCAGTGTCATTAAAAATACCCAGGCTTGTGGCAGGCACCTGCTGAGGTGACAAAGTGAGACTGTATTTCAAGAAAGAAAGGAAGGAAGGAAGGAAGGAAGGAAGGAAGGAAGGAAGGAAGGAAGGGAAACAAAAAAGATAAATCTGGAATATCCTGTGCCAGAGAGTAAAGAATCACTTAAAGAATAAAGAACAATGGGGTACATGACAAAAAACACAGAAGCCATCCTGGAGAGGCTATCACAGGCCAAAATGGGGACAATTTAAGCATCCAAATAAATAACCATACTGGACTGGAACTCATGGAATCCACATGATGTAAATAAATAAGTGGAAAATCTGATGAGTGATTCTATCTTTACTTCATCTCAAAGTACCTCTCTATAAAATATTAATTTCATAGAGGAAGAGAACTGCTTTACGGTGGATATCCCAGAAGACACCCCCTTCTTCAAGTGATCAACTTTAAAATCTTCAGTAAAGGGCGGCGCCTGTGGCTCAGTAAGTGGGGCGTAGGCCCCATATACCAAGGATGGTGGGTTCAAACCCAGCCCCAGCCAAACTGCAAAAACAACAACAACAACAAAATAGCTGGGTGTTGTGGTGGGCACCTGTAATCCCAGCTACTGGGGAGGCTGAGGCAAGAGAATCGCCTAAGCCCAAGAGCTGGAGTTTGCTGTCAGCAGTGATGCCACAGCACTCTACTGAGGGCAACAAAGTGAGACTCTGTCTCAAAAAAAAAAAAAAGATCTTCAGTAAGGGAACAAATCAAAATCACGTGTCATCTGTTTACAATGAGAAAGACATAGCGTCTACGGCCATACCACCCTGAACACGCCGATCTCGTCTGATCTCGGAAGCTATGTAGGGTCGGGCCTGGTTAGTACTTGGATGGGAGAAAGACATTGCATTGTTCCTGTAATCTTTGTGATGCATAGAATCTACAGCTGTGTCTAATCCAAGGTGCCCAACCTGAATCTAATTGTCACCCAACAAACCCAAACTGAGAGACATTCCACAAAGTAACTGTCCTGTCCTCTTGAAAAGTTTCAAGGTCACTGGAGTGCAGGAAAGACTAAGGAACTGTTCCAAACTGAAGGATACTCAAACAGGACAACCAGGTTCCTGAACTAGACCCTTATGCTAAAAGATCAGTACTGGGACAAATGGAAAACTTTTTAACACATCTTAATCGGGAAACGAGTAAATGCATATTTTACATGCTAGTACTAAATATGTATATGATGTATAATAAATAAATAAAGGACTAATTTTGATGTTAGACACTGAAAGTTTCATTAAAAAATATCCAATAGGTCAAAAGATATCACAATTTTACACAAAGCCTAATTTGATGCTAAAATGTATGAAAAATGCCCGCTTTCTTATGCAATTTTGTGCGAAAATGACCCGCTTATTAATAAGGTCTGAGGATACAGTTTTATATGCATCAGAGTTAATTTCCTGCATTGATGTATGTATTATGATTCTGAAGGAGAAGGTCCTTGTTTGGAGAAAATACACATTAAGGCCTTCAGGGTGATAGGGCATTGTGTCACCAACTTATGTTCAAATGTTTCAGGAAAAAAGTTAATTGTATTATAACGTAACTTTTCTGTAAGTTTGAGATTCTGTCAAAATAAAAAAAAAAGAAATTAACATTTGGTGTGGCCTATGCGGTGTCTTCTTAAAATTGGAATTAGTTGCCAATTTTAAAAATCAAGCCATTTTTACTTACAAATCTAGCTTTCTGGTTTCCCTTGAGGAATCTGAAAAGCTAATGACTTTGGGTAATGACAGGCCAGGCGAATAGCCTAGCAGTGCCCTTTATGTGGGCTATGTGGCTCCAGTTCTCCAAAGTCTTCACCATTTCTCATTATTTCACATCCAGCCCACAGCCTCCATTTATGCTACCAGCCTGGTCCCTGTAATAAGCTTTGGGAAGACCAGACCTACCCCAGAGCAGGACCTGAACACATTTGTTGGATGGATGAATGGATGTAGATGGATGGATTGATTAACTTTCAAGATACTCCACCAACACAGAAGCTTGTGTTTCATGGCAAAATGCTTCTTCAATCAGCCATAGTTTCTGATACTTTAGCTGGAATGAGAATGCAAGTTGAGAAATCAGGGTGTTGTCTGCTGCCAGAGATCCCCATGTAGACTGTGGACTTGATGGAGGCGTCTACAAAGTGGGTGGGGTTCTGGCACTAGGTCAGGCTGGTGGGTGGGCCAGAGAAGCTTCAAGGGGATGGTATCATAGAATGCCCCAGGTGGTGAGCTTGGACAGGGTGGGAACAAACCAGAGTTGATGGTTTGGGATCTTATCAATGGAAGATCTGACTTGATGGGGCATGTCAGTGTCTGGGTGATGAGCAAACTGTGATGCTAGTTTGTCTCTCTCAGCCCCCTCACTTCCTGATTCTACTGGGGCCATGCCCTTGGTTTGGAACTTCTCTCACTTGCCACCTGAACAATTAAATTGATAAAATTCAATAAGGTTTGGCAGATCATTTTCTTGTGTCAGTAATGTCTTATTGCCTTTAACATAAAATACAAACTCTTTGCCACTCCTTACCAGACCCAAAAGCCCCTGCTGACCTCCTATCATTCCACTCACCTCTTGCCCTCACATCCCTCACCCTGGGTGACCAGGTTCCTTGCACACACCAACCTTTCTGCCACCTAAGCCTTTGGCTTTTGCACTTCTCACCCCAAGTCTTTGGCCTGACTAAATCTTTCTTCTCCAGGTCTCAGCTTAGGTCTACCGTCAGAGGTACTATCTCTAACACCCTATGTCCTGTCTCAGCCAGCAGCCCTCAGTCATCCTCTGCCACTATACTGTTTTTATTTTCTTCACTTATACTCACCAGTATCTGAAATTGTCTTAGCAATTATCTATTGTGTTGTGCCCCCAATTTGAAAAGCAGCTCCGCAAGGGCAGAGATTTAGCTGTGCTGTTCATTACTTTATCCTCAATGCCTAGTACAATGCATAGCACATAGTAGGAGTACAACAAATCTCTATTTTGGAATGAATAAGAGGCTCTCCATAACGGTGTGTTAGATTTTTTGAGGAGCTGGGGAGTGGGTTTTAGGACATAAGCATCTAGGTAGTTGTAGCTGAGATGAGTTGTGATTCAGGTTGTGAGAAGCATATACACTAGGCTGTTAGGGTGAGGTCAGGTTTGGGAAACAAGCGCTCAGTTGGGAGTTAGTCGAACTGGTTTTTAAACCGGGCTGGCTCCAACGAATAACATCAGACTGGACTCCGGATTTTAAGAGCAGGAATCCAGCTGGGCAATGGGTTAGTTTGTGACTTAAGCAGTGTCCAACATGTGATATAAGGTCATTGCTAGCAAAGAATCAAGCAAGGAAGCGTCCCCATTGGTTGTAGCGAATAAGAACCTCAGCAGTGTCCATAGGCTACTCTAGGTTTGGGGAGGACAGGCCCAGTTTTGGAGGAAACAGGGATCTTGAGGAGCCTTGGCTGGGTTGGGCTGTAACCTGGGCTGGTGAGTGGGTTGTGAGCTGTGATCTGGTCAGATCCATGCTCCCATCATGCGAGGACCTAGCGCAAGCAGGCCCGCCCGAGTTGGGGAGCCATGCCGGGGGCGACGAGAGGCACACCTAGGGAAGACGCACCTGCCAAAGACGCACCTGCCAAAGATTCACCTGGGAGCTGCTCCCTCTGGCAGACCCAGATCAGCCAGACAGCGCGCTTCCTCTACGCCCCGCCCTCCGGCCAATGGCGGCGCGGAGGCCCACGGCGGCGGGCGCGGATTGGGCGCCTATAGGAGGGCGGGGCTGCGCGGGGAACAGCTTAGGTGCTCCGCCGGAGGGCGGCGCTCAGCGCTCGGCTACGAGGGCGCGGTGCGGGCGGAAGTGGCGACGCTGGCTTCCCTAGGACCTGCGGAGGGCGGTGGTGACGGCCCCGGCGGTGACGGCGGCGGCCCGGGGGGCGGCGTGGACGCCCGCGGGGCGGGCTGGGGCATTACCGCGGGCCTCGATCCCGAAATGGCGCTGCTGGCCGAGCACCTGCTGAAGCCGCTGCCCGCGGACAAGCAGATCGAGACCGGGCCCTTCCTCGAGGCGGTGTCCCACCTGCCGCCCTTCTTTGGTAAGTCGGGGTGAAAGAGGGAACTGGCCCGCATCCCTGTCTCGGGGCGCTCCCAGATGCACCCAAGCCCTCCTTCTCCAGAGTATCCCCAAATCATCTCTCCTCTAGGCACTTCAAGTCCTATTTAACCAGGTCCCCGAGATCCCCTTTCCCCTGAACGTGTCACTTTCTCCTCTTCCCGCACATCCCCAGATACCTCACATCCCCCCATAGTCCTAGATCACCCAAATCGTCCACTTCTTCTTGCTGCCGCAATCATCCCTCTCCCGCAAAGCATCCTCCTTTTACCCCCCCCCCAAAGTCCTTTATCCATAGCTTCTCTTTCAGAATGGTTTTCAACTTCCTCCCCTTAAAATGCATCCTCCCATTTCCTAACCCTCTCTTTTCCTTAAACCCTCCCAGCCAGCGTCTCCCTCATGGAACCTTTGAACCCTTCCCCTCGGAGTCCCCGCATTCCAGATGAAGGACTCCCCGTTTCCCCTCCAAGAGTAGGGCTGGCAGGGAGGGAATTTTGAAGATGGAGTTGAAAACTCTTAGTCCCTTTTCTAGGGGAAGCCACCTAACGTTTTCCCTCCATTTAGGACTGGGGTCAGGGTCGGGGCAGCTGCTTTGTGGGGTGACATGAGACACGGGGTACTTAGCACGAATCTCTGCCTTTGGGCTCTGAAAGAGGAAGACTCCATGTCATGTTAAAGAAGTTCCTGGGAGTATTGGGAAGGTAGCCCAGTTTCAGACCCTCTATCCTCCCCCACTCTTTGCCCCTGACCCAATCCAGCTCAGGGCCTGGGTGGAAAGTGGGAAATAGAAGCCAATACCATCTGCCCCTGCCCTTTGCCTTTCTGTCTGGGTAAAGGGTGCAACCTGAGCCCCTGCTTTCTTCTCTTCCATGCAGGTTCTGCCCTGCCCTGGTGGCTTAGTAGGTGGCCTTGTGAGAAGACACTAGCCCCCTAGGGCAGAGTCCAGCTGAAACCCATAAACTGGAAACCTTAAGACTAAATTGGACTGAAGAGATTTGACCCCCAGGGCAGTGGCTGGCCTTACCCCTCTTGGGTACTCAGCGCTTTTGGTGGGCAGTGTTTCCTACAGTGCTTTGTGAGCTTTGGGGCAGTTGTGGTTAACATGGAGTCCACAGTTCTTCTCTACCTTTTGAACCTCAGTGTCAAGGGTGTCCTGGCCCACCACCTGCAACTGTCGCGATGCATCTGAGAAATGGGAGTGCTGATCACTTAGGCTAGCTGTGAGGAGATTAGGTGCTATATGTAAAGCACTGGGGCATGTCAAACAGGTTTTGCTGCAGGGGGTGGAGAGTAGTGGCTTTTATATATTTTCCTGAATCCAGTTTGGGTTTTTTCCTATGGTGGATGATTAATCAGTGTTTGAGAGCAATTGCTTGGTTTATATCATTCTTAGATCTGAATAAGCAACTTGAGAGCAGGAGGGTGGTCTTTTACCCACTGCTTTGTCTTCAGTGCCCAGAACAGTGCCTGACACATAGAAGGTGCTCAGTTGATACTGTCGAATGTACAAAACTATCTTTTTTTTTGGAGACAGTCTCAAGCTGTCGCCCTGCATAGAGTGCTGTAGCATCACAGCTCACAGCAACCTCCAACTCCTGGGCTTACGCGATTCTCTCATCTCAGCCTCCCAAGTAGTTGGGACTACAGGCGCCTGCCACAAAACACCCAGCTACTTTTTGGTTATACTTGTCATTGCTGTTTGGCAGGCCCTGGCTGGATTCGAACCCACCAGCTCTGGTGTATGTGGCTGGCACCTTAGCTGCTTGAGCTACAGGTGCCCAGCCCAAAACTTTCTTATTGTTAGCATCACAGTCTTCAGAAAATACTGAATCTCAGCTGGGCCGAGATAGTTCACACCTGTAATTCTAGTACTCTGTGGGTCCAAGACAGGTAGATTGCTTGAGCTCAGGACTTCGAGATGAGCCTGAGCAAAAGCGAGACCCTGTCTCTAAAAATAGCCCAGGCATTATGGTGGGCACCCATAGTCCAAGCTGTTTGGGAGGCTGAGGCAAGAGAATCACTTGAACCCAAGGGTGTGAGGTTGCTGTGAGCTATGACACCACAGCACTCTACCCAGGGTGACAAAGTGAGACTCTCAAAGAAAAGAAAAGAAAATACTGAATGTCCAGGCAGGGGCTTGGGAGCTAACTGGCTTTTTAGCATTGAGGAATTATTTAATTTCATGACAGAGTTTTGTTCTGTTTGTTTCTTTCCTCTTTGATTCCATGAATATTTGCCAGTCAGAGCCAGCTTGCCCTGGGCAGGGGTTCAGAATTTATTTATGCCAGTGGTTCTCAACTGAGGCAATTTTGCCCTCTTAGGGGACATCTGGCAATGCCTAGGGAAATTGCACATGTCTTGTCTCAGAGTGCAAAAGACACCCCCCCCCCCCAAATAAAGAATGATCCAGTTGTAAATGTCAGTGGTGCCCAGAGCAGAAACCCCAGGTGAAGTTCTGTGGCCTTTTCTTCCCTTATCTTCATCGTGGTTGCATGTCAGCTTTGCATTTGGAGGCACCATCCTTCAATATCATCATCTGGCTGGTTTTAGAGGAAAAAGGGAGGTGGCCAGCCAGATCCCACAGTGACCTGGTGCCAGGGCTAAAAAGCATCTCCTCCTCCCTTTCCCTGGTCTCAAAAGGACCCTTGTTTCTGCTGCAATCCCTGTGCTGTGGGGTGTCACATCTGTTGACAGAAGTACCTTTTATACAAAAGCCTCGGTGGGGTTGGTCCACAAAGGGTTAACCACAACAGGGCCCCTCTGCCCATCAGAGCTGTTTACTGTTCACCAAAGAGAATAATTCTTAGTACTCTTAAAAAAAAAAATGATAATCCATTTTGAACCATTATGCTTTTCTTGGGAAGAATTTCTCCTGAGGGTTTAATTAAGACTCAAACTTTAGGAGGATTCTTCCACCAGGGATTTTTCTGTAGGACTCAGTGGTTGATCAAGATCCACTGAAAGCTCTAACATGTTCTGTCTAGACCTTGACTATCTGGTCACCTGGATGATCTAGGTAGGGTGTGTGTCTCTTGAAAGGAGCACATCTGGGGTGATGGACACAAGGAATCTGAAAGGCATTGCAATAACAGTTTCCTCAAAATCAGGGTTTTCCAACATGGCACTGCCAACCTTTTGGGGCCAGATCATTCTTTGTGTGGTGGGACTGTCCTGGGCATTGTAGATGTTAGCCACATCTTTGGCCACTATCTAGTAGAGGCTAGTAGCGTTCCCTCTCCCCAAATTATGGCAAACACAACTTTCTCCAGGGAAGCAAAATCACTTCTGAGTGAGAAGTGTTGCTGTAGATTAAAAACGTGGCAAAGAGCTAAAATCTGTGTTTTTAACAAGTATTTATTTCTCCAAGGAAGATCGGTTGATTAAAGGAAAGTTGAGCAAAAACAAATGATAAATAAAAATCTCCCTGTCATTTTTTTTTAATTTTTAATTTCAGATTAATATGAGGGTACAAACAATGAAGTTACAATGTTTGCATTTGTTAGGTGATGTCTCTGTTGTAATTGTGTCTCTCACCCAGGAGGTGTGCCAAGTACCCTTACATTGTCCCCATTAGGTGAGAACATACCAGTTCCCCTTTGGCCTCCCCTCTCTCCCCCCCCCAACTTCAATTGAATTGAATTGAATTTTTCTCTTGTATGGGTGTGTATTAGTTTTTCTGGGGGCTTTACATTAGTATAGAATACATTAGATACTTGCTTTTTCAATCTTGTGATACTTTACTAAAAAGAATGTTCTCCAGCTCTATCCAGGTTAGTACAAAAGATGTCAAGTCTCCATCTTTTTTTATGGCTAAAGAGTATTCCATGGTATAAGTATACCACAGTTTATTAATTCATTCATAGGCACTTGGGTTGATTCCATATCTTGGTGATTGTGAATCCAACTGCGATAAACATTCTTATACAAGTATCCTTATGATGTTTTTTTTTTCTTCTGGGTATATACCTAGTAATGAGATTACAGACATCAAACATAATGTCTATTTTGAATTCTTTGAGTATTCTCCATAATTCTTTCCAAAGAGGCCATATTACTTTGCAATCCCATCAGCAATTACACCAACAACAAAAATAAATAAATGGGATTTAATTAAGCTAAAAAGCTTCTGCACAGCTAAGGACACAATAATTAAAGCAAACAGACAGCCTTCAGAATGGGAAAAGATGTTTGCATGTTATGAATTAGAATTAATAACTAGAATCTACAGAGAACTCAAATTAATCAACACAAAAAGAACAAACAATCCCACCTATCACAGGGCAAGAGACATGAACAGAACATTCTCCTAAGAAGACAGATGAATGGCCAACAAACACATGAAAAAAATGCTCATCATCCCTAATCATCAGAAAAATGCAAATCAAAACCACCTTGAGATATCGCTTAACCCCAGTGAGAATAGCCCACATCACAAAGTCCTAAAGCTGCAGATGCTGGTGTGGGTGTGGAGAGTAGGAAACACTTTTACACTCTCAGTGGGACTCAAACTAATACTCTCTGTCATTTATTGAGCACATACTCAATATGTGCTAAATAATTTATATAGATTAGTCCACTTAATCCTCTCACAACATTTTGTGGTAGGGTTTTAAAGAGAGAATCTCGGCTGGCATTTCAGAGTATTTCCCTTCCAGATTCATGTACATTTATCTCTGAAAAAGATGTATAACCTGCTTTTCTGTCCAATAGTATATAGTATGGACATCTTTTCATGTCAAATCATTGTTTATAGCTGCTTGGGATTCTATTGTTTCAATGTGGCCAGAATTTATTTAACCAATCCCCTGCTATTAGACATTCACCTTATTGCTTATTTTCTGCTCTGGTAAACAGTGCTGCAGTGAACATCCTTGTGTATATTTCTTTGTGCATTTCTTTGGTTATTTCTCATTTTTAGAAGTGAAATCGCTGCATTGAAGGATGTGTGGCTATTAGAATAGCCACAATTTTTTGTTTTTTTAACCTTCTAATTGGTGCTGGGAACCATGTTTGTTAAACCCTTGTTGGTTGGGTGTGGTTTGTGACAAAGTTGGTTGAGCATGGTGAAGGCTGAGTCTTTCTGTTTCAGTGGGCATGGGCTGCAGTCAGCCTCCTGCTTGCCCAATTTAGAGCATCCACATCTTATACTTGCCTCTCCTCTGTATTGCCAATCTGAATCTCTCAAGTTGCACAGGTTTTACTACATCCTCTAAGAGGCCAGCCCTTTGTCCATCTTCTCTCTCTTATCTTGACCCAGTAATCAGATCTCACTTGACTGATCAGTTTGCAAGACTGACTTCTGTGAGGCCTCCTCTCTCATTTTTCAGGTCATTTTTGCAGCTCTTCTAGAACATTACCAATTGGAGGTCCTGGCTGAACATGATAGGAAAGGAAAAAAAACAAAACAAAACAATTGGAGCTGTGGGGAGACTTAGATGTCATAAAAGACTAAAGTGTTGCCCACTTCCTGCCTAGCAGCCTCATTGGCTCCCTATTACCCCACCTTGAAATCTGTGCTGTAGCCTTTCTAACTGGCTTACAGCCCCACACATGGCACCATGCCCTCACTTGCCTCCAGAGCTTTACCCATAGCAGTCCCTCTGCCTGGTGAACCACTCCATTTTCCAGCCCACAACCTCCCTTTTGCCTGGTTGGGATCCACTTGTTCTTAAGGAATCAGCCTAGTGATCACCTTATCCAGAAAGTCTTTCCTGACTCCCTTAAAATCCCATGGAACCTATCACATTCTGTGACTTTGAGTTATTTCAATGCCTAGCACTTGGCAAGTTAGTACTATTAAATATTGCTGGATGAAGGGTTTTTGTTCCATTTCCATTCTTGTGCATTCTTGAAGATACTTTGCCTTCCTATCTCTTTGCAAATTAAAATACCTAACCCCTTTCATATCTTGCAGCAGATTTTATTTATTTATTTATTTATTTTTGAGACAGAGTCTCACTCTTGTCACCTTGTGTAGAGTGCTGTAGCATCATAGCTCACAGCAACCCCAAACTCTTGGGCTCAAGCGATCCTGCTGCCTCAGCCTCCCAAGAAGCTTGGACTGTAGACATCTGCCACAACACCTGGCTAGTTTATTTTTTAGTAAAGACAGGGTCTCATTCTTGCTCTGGCTGGTCTCTAACTCCTATGCTCAATCAATCCACCTGCTTCTTCTGTCCTCCAGAGTGTTAGGATTATAGGTGTGAGTCACTGTGCCAGTCACTGCAGACATTATTAATCAATTACGTTACTGTTTGCCCCCTTGAGACTAGATGCAGCCTTCATGTCTTTTTTTTTTTTTTTTTTTTAAGAGACAGAGTCTCACTTTATTGCCTTCAGTAGAGTGCTGTGGTAATACAGCTCACAGCAACCTCTAACTCCTGGGCTTAGGCGATTCTCTTGCCTCAGCCTCCCGAGTAGCTGGGACCACAGGCGCCCACCAGAACGCCCGGCTATTTTTTTGTTGCAGTTTGGCCGGGGCTGGGTTTGAACCTGCCACCCTCGGTATATAGGGCTGGCACCCTACCCACAGAGCCACAGGCACCACCCCTTTTTGTCTTTCTTAACACAAGTAAGTCAACTGGAGTTGGTACATGAGATGACCCCTATTTGCTCTCACTGTTCAGGGAGAAACCAGAGATGGAAGAGCACAAGGATAATTTTCACCTCTCAGTTCTGGTTATTTTGTTGTTTTTGATACAGTGTCTTACTTTGTCACCCTGGCAGTGGGGTCATCATAGCTCACTGGAGCCTCAAACTCCTGAACACAAATGATCCTCCTGCCTCAGCCTCTTGAATAGTTGGGACTACAGGCATCCACCACCAAACCTGGCTAATCACCTCTCACCTTTTTTAGGATCCAAATTCTGGGGGTGATTTTTCTTCACTCATACTTCTTATCTTAATTAGATGGATATCTGTAGAATCTGGCCTAACAGATATCTGGGACTCATTACATAGTCTTAGAGTGAACCCAGAAAAGTGGCTTTCCATCACCTTTGGTTCAATGCTTATTCTATTTGGGAACACTATGGCAGCCTGGAAGCACAGAATTATCCTTTTGTTTTATAGCCAAACAAACCTAGACTAGAGAGGTTAAGTGATTTGCCCAAGGTCACACAGCCATTGAGTGATCTATTGAGCCAGACCAGAGTTCAGGCCTCTGGACTCCCTACGCAGTGCTCTTGCTGTCATGCCTGGCTACTCTCCTGGCTTCCTCTCCATTACAGGAGAAGACCCCTAGCCGAGCCAGCCTATTTGACCACTAAGGAAATTCAATAGCTGTACTCACACTGTGGAGACTTGTCCACATGACAAGTGGCATGGAAGCCACAAACCAGATATGCAGGTTTCCTCTGAGGTGTGTAACTCATAATCAGCCTGCCTAGCTGGGTCCATAACTGCTACTTATTTGAATGCAAATTAGAATGACTTAGGTGTGGAAGTCTCAAATAAGTTGGCTTTTCCTTTAGTTGGGACATTGGGCTAATTGCCTGGGACAGCCCCACATGTCCCTTGATCTTCACATCAGAAGCTTCCCCCCAACCCCCTTCACCCTACCCCCACTGCAATAAGCCCCTTCTGGGAGTTGGGATTACCTACCACACAGCCTTGCAGTGTTTTTAAGTTAATGCAAATCATGTCTGTTTTTGTTTTTGTATAGAATATCCCAAAAAAGACAAACAAAAAACTGTATTAACTCTCCTAATATGGTAGGTTATTATTGTGGTTCAGTGTCTGTTGAAAGCTGGATCCTGGGTGGCACCTGTGGCTCAGAGAGTAGGCCGCCAGCCCCATATACCGAGGGTGGCGGGTTCAAACCCAGCCCCGGCCAAACTGCAACAAAAAAATAGCCAGGCAAAGTAGTAGGCGCCTGTGGTCCCAGCTTCTCAGGAGGCTGAGACAAGAGAATTGCCTAAGCCCAAAAGTTGGAGGTTGCTGTAAGCTGTGACGCCATGGCACTCTACTGAGGGTGACATAGTGAGACTGTGTCTCAAAAAAAAAAAAAAAAGAAAGAAAGCTGGATCCTACAGGAACCAGATATAGATTGTATCCCTGGGAAGAAGAAACAATGTCAGGGTGGGGGAGAGAAACCAAATAGACAAATTACTGCAGTGGTTTTACAATTTTGAAACCACCTGCATGCGCCAGTCCTCAGTTGGAGGTGCATTTGCAAGCAGTAACTGAGGCTGGTTAGCCTTCAGGAGGACCTACTATGTGCTGGTATCAGTGGTGGTTATGCTCATGATCCCACCTGGCCTAGGTACAATCTGGAAAGAGGGCTTCAGGCTCTTGTGTTTTCCTGTCAATCTGAGGACCAGCCTTGAGTTGGCTGTTGTTGACACTCAGAGGGAGAAATCACTTTGAATTGGCTGTTTTTCTCTTACATGTGTGCTCTGAACACTGTGGACAGATGAATGGACTAAGCTTGAGTTCCATGCGGTTTTTTCCATGAGCAGGTACTTCCCCCAAAGCCTGCAGCCCCAACTATAAATGGGGAAGCTGAACCCTCAAGCCTCAATGGGGGTGATCTCACAAAGTGATTTTCATGCTCCTCCCTGGGGCCACCAAATCCTTGTGTAGGTAGGACAGATAGCCCTAGGCCTTTAATGAACTGAACCTGTTGCCATACAGCCCTTGGGAAATAGGGATCTGCCAAAAAGAAGCCACCTCTGAGTCTTGGTGACTGACTGCAAGGGCATGGGGCCAGCTGCTTGGCTGCCTAATAAGTCAAGAATCTCTCCATCTCCCTCCTTTATGAGGTCCCAAGCCCCATGCAGACTGCAGGTCAAATGGCATGTGCTCTGTTGCCTGCTAACTTGTCTAGCTCCTCCCTCATCAGTAGCACAAGGCTGCTTGAAGGGACAATACCCTACTATGACTCCCTTAGTGGCAGAAGTCAGGCCCTCCCAGGACCCAGCAATGTGCCTGGCAGAGCATAAGTTCCCAGTCAATATCAAAGTGAAAGGTGGCGCCTGTGGCTCATTGAGTAGGGCCCCGGCCCCATATCCTGGGGGTGGCTGGTTCAAACCCAGCCCCAGCCAAACTGCAACAAACAAATAGCTGGGCTTTGTGGCGGGCGCCTGTGGTCCCAGCTGCTCGGGAGGCTGAGGCAAGAGAATCGCGGAAGCCCAAGAGCTGGAGGTTGCTGTGAGCTGATGCCATGGTATTCTACCCAGGGTGACAAAGTGAGACTCTGTCTCTATTAAAAAAAAAAGTGAAAGAAAATGGAAGAATTCATGAAAAAGGGCTTCGTAAACTATAATGCATGACAGTTGATAACTCACATTACCCCAATTTTGAGTGACTCCCAGGGTCAAGCATTGAACTGGGCAGTAACTCATTTCTATTCCTCATGATGACCTTACTAAATTGGAGGGAATGGCCCCATTTTACAGAAGAGGAAACTGAGGTTCAGAAAAGTAAAGTGATGTGCCCAGGTTACAAAGCTAGGAAGGGGAACAAAGGCTGTGAAGTAGGTCCAGCCCCATACCAGGGGAGGCCCACACATCAGGATACAGGAAGATGTTGGAAGTCCTCCTAGGGAATAAGTAGGCAGGGCCCTTTCACCCTTTTGTGCTGTGTTTGTGGGGCAGGGAGAGTAATAGGGAATTCCTGTCTGGCCTCTTTTTTTTTTTTTTTGAGACAGAGTGTTAAGCTGTCCCCCTGGGTACGGTGCTGTGGCATCACAGCTCACAGCAACCTCCAACACCTGGGCTTAAGCAATTCTCTTGCCTCAGCCTCCAGAGTAGCTGGGACTGCAGGGGCCCACCACAATGCCTGGCTACTTTTTAGTTGTAGTTGTCATTGTTGTTTGGCAGGCCTCGGCTGGATTCGAACCCACCAGCTCTGGTGGATGTGGCTAGCGCCTTAGCCGCTTGAGCTACAGGCACCTAGCCGACATGTGCTTATTTCAATGAGCTTATTAGAATGGAAATGTTGGGTTCTAGTGTTAGGTTTCTGTTTCAGTTTCTGTTTCTATTTTCTGTTTCTGTTTCATTGTGCCCTGGTGAATGTTAATTTCTTTTATTACATTCTATAGTCTGACTTACAGAGGCCTTTTTTTTTTTTGTTATAGTGTTAACTGTATGTGAGCTTTTTCAAAGTCATTGCAGTGGTTCATCCCTCTCCAGGGTCCTATAAAAACCTCATGCTCAGAAACAATTTATTCTCTGCATTGCTGTTCCTCCAAGTTCCTCACTTCACTCCTTCAGAGATATCTTTTTTAATGGTCTATAATACATTTGAAGTCATTATTTTATGATTGGGAGACTTCTGCTAATTTTACACGGGTCAGTTAATCACTCACTCTTGATCTCCCTCCTCCCTCTCTTTTTAATTTTGATTTTATTTTTTAGAACTTTTTAACTTTAATTTTTATTTTTATTGAAACAGGGTCTTACTCTGTCACCCTGAGTAGAGTGCCCTGGTGTCATAGCTCACAGCAACCTCAAACTCCTGGGCTCAAGCAATCCTCTTGCATCAGCCTCCTGAATAGCTCGGACTACAGGTGCCTGCCACAACTCCCAGCTAATTTTTCTGGGAGTAGAGACGGGTCTCACTCTTGCTCAGGCTGGTCTCAAACTCCTGAGCTCAAGTAATCCACCCGCCTCAACCTCCCCGAGTGCTATAGGGTGCCCAGCCTAGAATTTTTTGTTACACACAATACTCTATGGAAACCTATTGTCTCTTTCTTCTTTGATTTTATAAAGATTGGGATTATTATTTCTGGATTTCCTCTCTAAAGAAAAGCTTTGCCTATTGGGAAAGATGAAGATGATGATATAATTTATAATAATAAGCGTGCATAAAAGACTTTCTTTTTTATTTTTATTTATTTATTTTGCAGTTTCTGGCCAGGGCTGGATTTGAACCCGCCACCTCTGGCATATGGGGCCAGCGCCCTACAACTTTGAGCTACAGGTGCTGCCGAGACTTTCTTTGTTATTGAGTGGCTACTAAATGCCAGAAATGATGCTAAGCTCTTTATTTATACAACTTCATTTAATCCTCACAACAACCCTATAAGGAGAGGTCCATTGTTAGCCTCATTTTACAAATGAGGAAACTGGCTCAGAGAGGTTAACTGATTTCTTCCAGGCCCCACAACAAGTAAGAGAAATAATTTTCCCAACTCTATTCCCAGTCCAAGGCTGATTTTTGCTGAACAGGGCAGTTTAGACAAAGAGCTGGCATGTCATGCAGATGAGTTTTAAAAGCAGTATTTTTAAATTGTTTTAAGCACTCTTTCCTCTTTAGGTGGTAGAATTTAGAGCAGGAACCACTTTTAGGAATGTGGGCATTCTTAGGACTCTTATCCTTAAACTATAGACCTTATTGCAAACTGATCTGTGGTAGCCCCCACTCCCAGATTAATAAATGATTCATCTCCATCGGCTGTAATTTGAGTTTCTCCCATTATGCTCTTTGTAACCCAGGACCTGTAAAGTTAATCTGCCCCATGAGTTTAACAACTGAACTTTGTTATCCAGCTATGAAGAAAAAAATTGAGTTTGAATTAGAAACTGCCTATCCTAGGCTTCTAGCATCATGACACAGGGATCTTGTTCTTCTGTTTTGGAAATAATTATTTATGAATTGGGTTAGGTGTGGTCCATTCTGAATCACAGAAGCTGAAAGTAAGGCTGTGCACTTAAAAACAGGGTGCTTTTTCTTGAATGAAAATTATCTCTGAGATGAAGATGAAATGAGAGGGTCAGGGTGGGACCTGACCCATCTCATTGTTGCCTACCATGAACATTGTCACCAGTTTGTAAGAGATGGTTGTTTGAAGAGGCAGGTGTGAAGGGACAGCTAGGATGGAAATTTCCAGATATATGCTGTGGTATTATTGCTCAGAGCATAACTGTTGGTATTCTCCAACTCTGTTAAGGCTAGAAAATGAGGGAATGGGTTTGCTGATTTTGTGTGGCAATATAGTGACTGTTGGCTTATGGGAAATTCTCCTTTCTGGGCAGTGTCACTCATCTGAACTGTGGCAGAAACCCGGATGGGAAACCCAGAATGGCCCTTGTCCAGACAGAATTATCACAGAGGCCATGTGTGAAACCTCTGCTTGGTATCTATCGTCTCTTATTATTTGAAGGTGATTCAAGAAGAATCAAAGAACTGCTGACAAAGCAGGAAGAAGTAGCCATCAACCATCAGGAAAAAATTTTTTAAATAAATATACAAAGCTTTCCTAAAAACCTGAAGACATACTATCTAGAGCCATTTAGTGAAGGTTTGGGGTGCTGTGACATTACTGGGTTAAACCTTTATGGCTCTGTTTACAAAGTTATAAATGGCTTTCTATATGAAAGCAGGAACATTTGTGTTGTATTTGGATGAGTTCTGTCCAGAATGATTGAACTAGAGAAGATTGGTATATTCATAAAATTATTTGGTAGTTGAAAGATATTTCACGGTTTTAATTTTATTTTCTATTTATTATTGAGATTAAGCATCTTTTCATTTCTTTTGTGACTTGCCCATTGTTCTATAAGTGGTTTTCTTATTGATTTGTAAGAACTCTTTACATATTAGGAATAATAGCCTTTTTTTGAGACAGAGTCTTGCTTTGTTGTCAGGGCTAAAGTGCAGTGGTGTCATCAGAGCTCACTTCAACCTCCAACTCCTAGGTCAAATGATTCTCCTGTCTCAGCCTCCAGAGTAGCTGGGACTACAGGTGTGCAAGCCTGGCTAATTTTTCTACTTTTCTACTTTACTCTTGCTCATGCTGTGAACTTCTGACCTCAAGTGATCCTCTCACTTCGGCCACCCAGAGTGGTTGGATTACAGGTGTGAGCTAACACACCAGTCCAGATACAGCCTCTATCTATTATATTCAGTCTCACAGACTCTACTCCCACTTCTACCTCCCTTCACCCTACAATTAGTTGTTTGGCTTTGATTGGTGATGAGATTTCCCCTCTGCACCATCTAGGTATTTTCTGGGGTTTTTTTAATCATCAAATGTATTGGTCTTTTCCTTTTATCTTCTGGGTTAAATAGAATGCTCAGAAGAAAATCTTCACTAAACAGAAGGGGCCATTGGCCAGGTGTTCCAGATAACCAAGGCATTGCTGTATTTAGAATCTATACCCATTGGAGTGGTTCTATGAAGTAACATGGTGAGGTCATATGTGATTTCTCTTTTTTTAAAGATGGTTTCTTTTTTTCTTTCTTTCTTTTTTTTTTAATTGAAACAGATTCTCACTTTGTTGCCCTTGGTAGAGTGCTGTGGTATCACAGCTCACAGCAACCTCAAATTTTTGTGCTCAAGTGGTTTTCTTGCCTTAGCCGCCCAAGCAGCTGGGACTACAGGTGCCCGCCACAACGCCCAGCTATTTTTTTCTTTTAGCAGGCCTGGGCTGGGTTCAAACCCACCAGCCCTGGCAGCCCTGGTGCATGTGGCTGGCGCCCTACCCACTGAGCTACAGGCACTGTCTGATGATGGCTTCCTTTCTCCCTGGACATAAGATGATAAACTAGAAAACTCTTTAAGTGTCCTTACTCCCTCCAGGCAAACAGGTTCTGGATTGCATTTTAAAAAGCCTGTCTGCTGACAACTATTTAAAAAAAAAAAAAAAAGCAAAAACAAGTTTGGGGTAACTGCAAAACTGGTCAAACAAGAAGGGTAATTTTGGGGCAGGGCTGCATTCTATAGGAAAGGTAAGGCTGGGTGACCAATTCAGAGAAGGCACAAGCTTGAGTTTAAACTATTAGAAAGGCCACCATGTGCTTGGGAATTAAATCATCTTAAGATGTTAGAGTTT
Organism: Loris lydekkerianus; assembly: GCA_963574355.1. NCBI lineage: Eukaryota > Metazoa > Chordata > Mammalia > Primates > Lorisidae > Loris > Loris lydekkerianus. The sequence goes on along the minus strand of CAUYPK010005535.1, from coordinate 185,986 downwards.
TCCCATCTTCTTTGAGTGCAAACAAATAGATGGAAACATTCTAGAAAGAGAGGTGAGGGTGTAGTGGAGTCAGCCTTGGCTTTGTGGCCCTCACAATGTGACCCTGGGCAAGCCTCTTAGTGTCTCTGGGCTAAGTGTCCTTGGACTGCACCAAAGACCAACATAAACCAACAACCTTCAGGGAGTGATGCATCAGGTGATGCACTCCATTAGCCAGTGGAGTGGAGCCAAATAGGAGTGGAGCACTTCTATATGCACAGCCCCTCTGGCCTGTAGAAAGGCCTGAGCCTGGGGTGGTTAAGTAACGTGGCCATGCTCACACCAGAGCCGAGATTCAAACGTAGGTCCCTCCTGAGTAGCAGGGACTATAGGTGTGCACCACTGTGCCACAGCTCTGTGAATGACAGGCAGCTCACTTCCAGATACTTCCAAACCCAAACTGACTTCAGTGTGCACATTGGCATGTGCAGAGATATATAGAGAAGTGCTTGTCCTACTGGCAGCTCCTTCTATGTGTGGCATGGAAGTGGATTCGGAGGTCACAATCCCAGTCCCTGCCTCACCTTCCCTCTCTTCTAGTCTGCTTGCCACTCTGTTCTGCTTCTGCTGGGTGCCAGCCTCGGAAGTGTACTTGAGGCACCGTGCTCTCCCCCTGCAGTTGAGCAGAAGCTCTGGCCCTGGGTGGTGACCATAACACACAATGATAGCTGCTGTAGGGGCCCAGCTCCTGCTGACCACGGCGGCCTCGTGACCTTCGGAGCGCACTGTCAGGAGAACACAAAACAAAAAGCCTTTCTCCCCACCACCGGGGCAGGGCTGCCCAGAACTGTATAAGAGCCATTTTCAGAGCCAATGACACTGGGTAACATTTTTCTGCATCTCTGAAATGCATGTTGAAAGACCTAAGTCATTGAGAAAAGCTAACAAACCACCGCCCATGGTTGGTGATTGTCCTCAAGCCTGGTTTCTAATCTGAACGCCCATTTTATGTGTGTGATGGTTCTCCCCCTCACAGCAACCCTGCAGAAGACGTCTTACTAGGATTCTCATATTATTAGCAGGGAAACTGAGGCTCAAGACCCTTCACACGTCCACTCCATCGTGGTTGAATGAGTACTTGAAACCACTGGGTTGGGTCAATCTGAACTACAACAGAATGGATAGGCAAAGAGCCTGGCAGGGAGATGCCTGATAGGTTCCACATTCCTCATAGTCCTTTCACACATTCATTCCACTGATGTCACCTAGGCACCTCCTGGGGTCAGGCACTGGCTGGGTGCTAGGGGCTCAGCAGGGAATGGAGGCACCTTGGTCCCTGCGCTTTCAGAGCTCAAGTTGAGTGGGCAAGATAGCTGGTAAACAGAGCATTACTCATGTGGCTATACTCACTGTCACAGTGAAATGGAATTGAAACAAAGAGTAGAGGAAAGAAATACAGCTTTTTTTTTTTTTTGTCACACTCGGAAGAGTGTTGTGACATCACGGCTCACAGCAACCTCCAACTCTTGGTCTTAAGTGATTCTCTTGCCTCAGCCTCCCAAGTAGCCGAGACTACAGGCGCCCATCATAATGCCTAGCTATTTTTGTTGTTATAGTTGTCATTGTTGTTTGGCAGGCCCAGGCCAGGTTGGAACCCACCAGCAACAGTGTATGTGACCAGCATCCTAGCCACTGAGCTACAGGTGCCGAGCCAGAAATACAGCTTTTATGAGCATAAAACACCCTGACCTTTTCCCCAATATGGTCCATAAAAAAAAATGAAACATACAGGAAAGTTGGAAGAACTTTATAGTGAATACTCTTACACCTGCCACCTAAGTTTCACCATTAATATTCTGCTGTGCCTGTCTATCTGTCCTCCATTCATGCCCATCAACCCAATGTAAACTTTTGGACATTATACATTTTTTTTTTAAGAGACAGGGTCTCATTTGTTGCTCAGGCTGGCCTGGACCTCCTGGCTCAACACATCCTCTCACTTCAGCCTCCTGAGTAGCAAGGAATATAGGTGTGCACCACTGTGCCCAGCTCATTGTACATTTTTGAAAGGTAAGGATGTGCAGAGATATATAGAGAAGTGCTTGTCCTGCTGGCAGCTCCTTCTATGTGTGGCATGGAAGTGGATTCGGAGGTCACGATCCCAGTCCCTGCCTCACCTTCCCTCTCTTCTAGTCTGCTTGCCACTCTGTTCTGCTTCTGCTGGGTGCCAGAATGTGTTTCTAGAATGTGTTGTCCTTTGGAGGTGCTGGGAGAAAATACCTCCTATGAGTCTAACAATTTGTATAACCTCCCCAGGCCAGTGGAGATCAGTGGCACATCAGATAAAGTTAAAGGGTGGGGTGAAGTAGTCACCTCATCAGTGTTCTTGGCAGGCATGTCTGGGAGACCAGAACGCTCAGCCTGGACCACTGACCCAGTACCTCTGAGCACTTTGCGTTATGGCTGCCCAGGGGGAGGCTGTAGTGCACCCCCTGGGGGAGATTTGCCTCCATAGGCATTGGGAGGAGGCTCCGTCCCCCAAAGGAGAAGGCCTAGGATGCTACAGCAAGGCAGGACAGCCTTGCAGGCCCACAGAGAGACCTTTGGAGGAGAGTGGAGAGTGGCAAGGGGCACAGGGCATAGGCTGGGTATGATTTCCCCTCAGCAGAGGCTCTGGGGGATTGGGTGGCTTCTATGCATGGTGACTTTTGCTGGACCATAGAACCTGACCCTGGTAATGATATGGAGTCATAAAAATGATTGAAGTCAATTTATTGAGTGTCTGCCATGTACTGGGCACTCTGCTAAATGTGTCCAATGCATTATTTTATTTTATTTTTTATTTCTTTTTGTTTTGTTTTTTTGAGACAGAGTTTTGTTCTGTCATCTGGGCTAGAGTGGCATTATCATAGTTCACTGCAACCTCAAACTTCTGGGCTCAAGTGATCCACCTGGCTGAGTCTCACCCAGCTAATTTTTCTAGTTTTGGTAAAGATGGGGTCTCACTCTTGTTCAGGTTAATCTCAAACTCCTGGCCTCAGACAGTCCTCCCACCTTGTTCTCCCAGAGTGCTAGGGTGATAGGCTTGAGCGACATACCCTACCTAATCTATTATTTTCAATTCCTGTGACAACCCTCATTACCTTAATAGTAATAAGTACCATTACTAACCTATTTGACATGTGAGGAAACTGAGGCACGCAGAGGCGAGGAGGCTTGATTAGCAGGAAGTAGGGGGAAGATTCATAGCCTGTCTGTCCGAATCTCTAGACCACCTCCTTTCTATTGGGTTTAAGTGTCTAACACTGTTTCCCCCATGCATGTCATTTCACAGCTGCAATTAGAATATTCCAGATGGCTGGCCAGAGTGCTGGCTCACGTTGGGTGGAATTTGGCCTGCAGAAGTTCCTCCTCCAGGCCTCCAGCCCTGGGTGGTCAGTTGGTGCCTACACAGAGGCCCTGCCCTGGTGTCATGGGCTTTGGTGTTTCCCTCCTGAGGCTTTGGAGCCCATCTCTGGCCTGCTGGGGTCTTTGTCACCTGTATCTGGTGTATCTGGTTTAGTGAGCCCACTTTTCTGGACTCAGCAGTGAGGAGAGTGGGAAAGCTCAGGAACCAAGGAAAGCTGGGGTGATGTGCCCCAGCCTGCCTGTGAACAACTCTGCCTTCCCCTGGACACACCAAACACACCATAAGACTTCCTCTCTTGTTCCCCGGCCTTCGTGGCCTGTGGTAGTCCTAGATGTCACTCTTGTCGGGAGTCTAAACCTCTCTTCTTGTTTTGTCCCCAGATTGCCTTGGGTCCCCAGTGTTTACTCCCATCAAGGCAGATATAAGTGGCAACATCACGGTACGTACATGGCCTGGCAGCTGCAGCCCTGGCACCTATATCAGGAATCTAAACCCCGCCGGGGGTCACTAGTGCCCTGCTCCTAGCTTCAAGCTTCCCAGGCTAAGCAAGGGGAAAGAGATAGAGAGGCTTGGCCCCATCAGCTGACTCAGAGTTCTAAGTTCTTTGCCTGGCTGGGACAGAGTCTAGGGTTGGCCTTGAGAAAGAAACCATAGATTTTTTTCATTTACTCTACCAAATAACTAAATGCTAAAGTCCATGGGTGGCATCAGCCTGGCTCTTCCCATCCTTAGTCCTGGGAGTCCCTGATGCCAAGCCCCACCCATAAAACCTGTCCCCATGGGGATCCAGTTAGGGCCCAGCCTAGGGCTTGGGTCACACACTATATTATGTCATTTTTTCATCCCAGCAGCATTTTGAGGCTGGTTCTTTTTTTTTTTTTTTTTTTTTGGTTTTATTCTATTTTATTTGTTTTGAGACACAGTCTCACTCAGTTTCCCAGGCTAGAGTGCCACGGTGTCACCTTAGCTCACAGCAACCTCAAACTCCTGAGCTCAAGAAATTTTCCTGCCTCAGTCTCCCATGTAGCTGGGGGCTGGTTCTTTTGCTGTCCCCTTTTTACAGATGAGGAAACAGAGGCTCAGAGGGCTTGAAGTCCTTGCTTGAGGTCACACAGCAAATGGCAGAGCTGGGATTCAGACCCAGGCCTACCTGATTCCAACTCAGAGGCCTTTGTTCCTGGATATCTCTTGACTCTCAGAGCCTATTTCCCCTTGTCCACCAAAATGATACTTCAGATAGTGTCAGTGGTGGTTAGAGAACATGGACTCAGGAGCTGGCTGGGGCCCACTCCCTCCTGGACTAGCTATGTAGCTTTGGGCACCTCTCTGCCCCTCTTTGAGCCTCAGTGTCCTCATCTATAAATTTGGATAATGACAGAGTAAACTTAGGGTGCCATGAGGATCATGTTAGGCAGTGCATGTCCCAGCTCATGGGGGGGTGCTCCATCAACATGGTAGTTATAGTTACGTGTCTTGTCCCCGGCAGGCTGGAAGGAGAAGGAAACGCCAGCTGGGCACTTTCTCAGCCAGCCCACTGTCCAGGTGCCTGTGGCAGCAGATTTTCTAAGGGGAAAACTCCATGTGCTCTATTTCAGAAAATCAAAGCTGTGTATGACACCAACCCAACCAAGTTCCGGACCCTGCAGAACATCCTAGAAGTGGAGAAAGAAATGTATGGAGCAGAGTGGCCCAAAGTGGGAGCCACACTGGCGCTGATGTGGCTGAAAAGGTAACAGGCTCAGGTGACTATACCTGGAGAACCTGGACTCTGGTGGAGATGGGGGGGGGTCTGGGGGGGAGGGCAAAGCCTGCTGCTGCCTAGATTTCTGCTGTGGCCAGGAGAGAAGGCTACTCCCTAGCCCTTCATGTGATGCTAATTGATGGCTGAGAAAAAGGCTTCCAAGGGCCAGGGCTTGCCTGTCAGTGTCATCTCCTTGTCCCATTCCCATGAGACCATAGCAAGTGAGCTCATACTCCATTCTGGGCAGCATACTGAGTTCTGTATGGCTGATCAGATTTCATGCACTGTGAGTTAGATCCTCATCCCGCAGAGGCAGCCACAGGGGCTTCTGGAGGCAAATGACATGCCCAGGTCATCCAAGTACAGTTGTGCATGTTGTGTACTGCACAGGGATTTCTTGTTTAGGGCTGGTCACATCATGCACAAGGTAGATTTGTATATTATGATAGTTCGATAGAAATACATGTCTTGAGGAGAAGGAGTTCTATCTAATTTGTACAAATGCATCTGTGGGCTTGGGGGGACAGACATTCTGATGTGAACTCACACTGTTCCCTGCCACCTACAGACTCTTCAGTCTTTAAGCCCAGTACTCCTGCTCTAACCTGATCCCCAGCCCCTTGTAGGAAGGGAGCAAAGCAACTTATCTGGGGACCCCAGGGAGACAGTGAGGGGCAGTGAGGGAAGGGCCCCAGCTGGGAGGTGAGACAGGCTGGCTGGGTTAACATCCTGGCCTGTAACTGAGCCTCTTTGTGAAAAGCACTGATTGTGCTGAGTTCAGCTTCACAGGACTGAGGGGAGCAAGATATGAGATGGTGTCTACAAAAGGGCTGGTGCTAGGCAGATTTTTAATTTAGGCTCCCTGCTGAACCTCACACCCTCTGGCTCTCAAATGCATCACCCTACCCTTTGAAGAAGGGTTAAAGTGGCTATTGTAGGGTACAGACTGGCTTAGGGAGATGAGGCCATTACATGATCTCAGAGCAATGTAGTGGATTTATAGTGATCCTCCCCACTGTAGGGGAGAGGGGGAGCCCAGGTGAGCAAAGGCCCCGTCTCCCCAGGGTGTCCATGGTCTGGTCCATGAGCCCTTTGAGGGGCCAGATGTCCTCATAGGGGCAACTGCTGAACAGATACCAATACATTCCTCAAGCATTTATGGCTGCCTGCCATGTGCTGGCCCATGGGAGGCCATATGGACACCGAAAGGGACAAGGAAGGCCCAGACCCTACCTACCCTCAGGGATTTTATAGTCAGCGGGACTATTGTCACAGGCTAGCATCAGTCTTAGTGGAGAGAAGGTGCTGGAGAGATTTTGAGTTGGGCTTCTAAGCAGAAGATAAAGATAGCAATTCAGGAATAACCACTCCCCCCCTCCTTTTTTTTGAGACAGAGTCTCACTTTCTTGCCCCCGGTAGAATGCCATGGTGTCATAGCTCACAGCAACCTCAAACTTTTGGGCGCAGGTGATCCTCTTGCCTCAGCTTCCCAAGTAGCTAGGACTATAAGTGCCTGCCACACCTGGCTATTTTTTTGAGATGGGGTCTCACTCTTGTTCAGGCTGGTCTTGAGCTGGTGAGCTTAAGTGATCTAACTGCCTCGGCCTTCCAGAGTGCTGGGATTAACAGGCATGAGCCACTGTGTCCGGCCAAACTCATGTGTACACATTCCAGGCTTAATTCCAAGCACATCTGGGCCCACTGTGATGGGTGTGCTGGCTCATTGATGAGGCAGGACACGAAGGGTCCTCAGAAACCATCTCCTCTCTGGGCCACAGAGGCCTTCGCTTCATCCAGGTCTTCCTCCAGAGCATCTGTGACGGGGAGCGGGACGAGAACCACCCCAACCTCATCCGCGTTAACGCCACCAAGGCCTACGAGATGGCCCTCAAGAAGTACCACGGCTGGATTGTGCAGAAGATCTTCCAGGTGAGCCACCCCCGCAGGCCTGGAGGCACCACCAGCTTGCAAGGAGGCTCTGCCACTACTTGGCCGTGGCCTCCTGGAGCCTACGTTTGCCCACTGGGGCTCGGGAAGGGCTTCCCTGTCCAGGGTGAGGCTGGTACATTGAGATATCTCCCTGAAGTGCACTTGGCTGGCCCTATTCCTAACCGTGGTGAGTGTCATTGTAGGTGCTCCATGGTGTTTTTCTCTAGGTGCCTCAGCCCATGAGGCCTGATGGAGAGCAATTAAGAGAAACCACAGTGGAAGTACTCAGGTTGATGGTGGGCTAGCCCCATTGGCTCTTTGGATTCTCACACTGGGCTAGGTGGGGAAGAAGGGCCTCTGTTCCCACAGGGGCATCTGCTGCATAGACATTAGCCCTCAGAGGTTTTGGTGGTTTATGTTGGGGGGTCCAGCAGCATACTGGTTAGCTGAGGGCCCCTAGGGTCACCAAGCTGAGAGGCCCACTGGGAAGATGTCAGAAGGCCTTCAGGGTGCCTTTACAGGCTGCTGCTGGCCACTCTGGCTCTCACTGTGGGACAGTACCTAGCCTGGTGCAGCCACCCCTTTTGCTGCAGCTCCCATTACCTGCCTACCCTTGCAGCCATGAGAATCAGGGTCTGATAAGGCCACTATCTTTCATATGAGGCACAGGTTGCAGGGAGGCTGGGTTGGAAGGCAGACAGGAACAGCTATTATGGGGCAGGTCATACAGCCACCTCTGGGCCATCCACACCCTCCCTGCAGTGTTTTTTCCCCTACAACCACTACCTCAATAAAAACAATGTGTCCTGGCCCAGCGTAATGGCTCATGCTGTAATCCTAGTACTACTAGAGGCCGAGGTGGGAGGATCACTTGAGCTCAGGAATTCAAGACCAGCCTGAGCAAGAGCAAGACCCTATCTCTACTAAAAATAGAAAAATTAACTGGGTGTAGTGGCAGATGCCTGTAATCCCAGTTATTTGGGAGGCTGAGGCAGGAGGATTTCTTGAGCCCAGGAATTTCAGGTTACAGTGCACTAGGCTGAGACTATGGCACCCAGGGTTAAAAGAATGAGTCTCAATAACAAACAAAAACAGTGTGTCCTCTGTGCTTGGCCCAGGGCACTACAAATTGTCATCTTCAATGTACTGCAAGGTGACAAGTTAATTATCTTGACCACAAAATGGGGGGGAGGGGTGCAATTCTACCTCCCTGAACCTAAATTCTCCACTTGAAATGAGTGTAAAATAGGCTCTATCTCAAAGGGACATTGTGAAAATTAAATGAGTTAACCTGTAAAATGTTCAGGACACATGGTTTACATGTAGTAAATCAGAGCTATTGCTACTTTTATTCTGAAAGATAACATTATTTATCCTTTCATCATACTATCAAACTTGTAGGCTAGGCTTTTTATCCTTTAACAATTGCATCTGTTTTCTTCTGGCTGTAAAATTCTGCGGATTTCTGATTCTCCACACTTTGAAAGTTTTAGAGCAGCCCTGAAATTTAGGGAGTATCATCCCTCTAAGGACAAAAGAGAGACCGCAGCATGGATTAGTGGCCATCTCCCCAGCTCCAAAAGTAGGTTTTCCCAAGAAGCAGTTCACCTTTTCCAGACCAGAGAACCAGGAGGGAAGAGGCGTACCTACAATGAGCACCGATTGTGTGCCTGATATTGTGTTGGGCACCTCCTGTATGCCTGGTCCTATGCTGAATGCTTTGTATCACCAACCTCTTTAATCCTAATAAAAGCAACCTGATTAGGTGGGTGCCATTATTATCCCCATTTTGCAGATGAGGAAACTGAGGCTCAGAGAGGCTAAGTAACTTGCTCAAGGCTCACAGCTAGTCGGCGGCACAAGCTGGAATTTGCACTAAGGTCTGTCTGTCCCCAAGGCTGATGTCCTTGCTGTCCCGCACTGGGGTAGAAGGGAAAACAACTTCCTTTTCCTTCTCCTTTCCTTTCTAATGCAACCAGTAGCACAGACCCCTGCCCAACACAGACCTTGGGAAGATCCCCCCCAGACCCCCAAGTGCTGGTCTGGTGTCTTGGTCCCTGCTAACGCTGTGCCTGCTCCCCTCTTGCCCACCTCAAGGCAGCACTGTACGCAGCCCCCTATAAGTCCGACTTCCTGAAAGCGCTCTCCAAGGGGCAGAATGTGACCGAGGAGGAGTGTCTGGAGAAGATCCGCCTTTTCCTGGTGAACTACACGGCCACCATCGACGTCATCTATGAGATGTACACCAAGATGAATGCTGAGCTCAACTACAAGGTGTAGGCACGCCCAGCTGTGGGCTCGCCCCAGCACACGGCCACTTGCAGAAAGGCAAACCCGATCACTGTGAATCAAGCCGCTGGGCTGCCTTGGCCTGCATCCCCCAGAGCTGCCAGGGTCCTGCCGGGGTTTACAGGGGATGGCCCCGTTTTGTTTTTTTTTTTAAGTCATCTCTTTCTGCTCTATTCTAATGGAGCAATAAATAACGATCTTCCAAATCTCTTCTGAATTTCACAAACAGCTTAGACTGACTTTATACCTTCATTTCAGTGTGGTAAAAGTCGATTAACATTTCTAATAAATCAAGTCCTAGGGTTTTTTGGTTTTTTTCAACAAAGAACATGGCTCTGGGGAAATGGCATCATCCGCCTCACTTTAAAAATAAGCACATGTCCTCCTGAGGATCTCACTGAATGATGTTTTAGGTATTCTAACGACTATGAAGAATTTGATTTGAAATTATGCAGGGCCCCTATTGTGGGTTTTTTAAAAAAGCAAACTGGTGTGTGTGTGCTCATGTGGTTGGCACAGCCCAACCACTATCATAAACCCTGTTCTCTCTGTCTTTTGCCAGTCAGTTTTTTTTTAGTTGAAATCAACCAGCAAACCTTTGATGACCAAGAGGCATTTCTTACAAAGCAGTGGTGCACAAACAATTGTCCATAGATGACTGTATTTGCATTCTTCTGCATAATTCTTTTCTTCAGGGACAGCTTTTCCAACCTAAGAAACTGCCTACTATGTGCATTCTCTTGAAAAGGAGTGATGAAACCTCCATCTGCTCAGACCCAAGGAAATGCCTCACTGCCTTAACTATCCTTCCTGGCATTAAAAAGAGCTGTATTTTTTAAACTGTGGGGGCAAAAAGAGCAACCCCCAAAGTATTGATGTGTATTGAAAAAAAACCCAATGAGGAACAACTGGTGATTTTTATGCAAAAGCTAAATAATCCTTAATAAATAAATCTCTATTTTGGAATCACATCTGTGTGCTGTTTTGGTTCTTGAACCCTGCCCCCCATCAGAGGTTATAGCTGGTAATCTTTACCAACTTCTGCCAAGGACCTGTTCTCTGGCCTCCATGGTTTTGAAAAATAGAACAGAGAGAAACTGGAGAATTTCACATTTTAAAAAAACTGGGTTTCCAGCTTCTTTTGAAACATCAGTCTGCTTGACAGGAGTTGCAAGATGACTGTCCCTTGGGGTGGGCAGGAGGAGTGGGATCTGTTTTCCACTTTGCCTCAGTCCTCACCCATCCCATTGGCTTCTGAGACCTGTTGCCCAATGATTATTTGCACTTTATCATGGGCTGATTTTTGGGTTTTGTTTTTTTTTTGCTGATGCTAGGGTTACATGTAGAGGGAAATATTTATTTTACTTTCATCTTGCTCTTACAGAGTGTATAGTCTAGTGGGCAAGATGGATCAGTAGATCAATAATGATGATGTAGGGCGGTACCCATAGCTCCGTGGGTAGAGTGCTGGCCACATACACCAAGGCTGCCAGGCTCGAACCCAGCCCAGGCCAGCTAAAACAACAATGACAATTGCACAAAAAAAAAAAAAAAAAAAAAAAATAGCTAGGCAGTGGGGCAGGCGCCTGTAGTCCCAGCTACTTGGGAGGCTGAGGCAACAGAATCGCTTAAGCCCAAGAGTTTGAGGTTGCTATGACCTGTGACACTACAGCAGTCTACCCAGGGTGACAGCTTGAGACTGTCTCAAGAAACAAAAATGATGATATACAGTGTTCAATGCTTAGTAGGAGTTTGGCGCCACAGATGAGAAGCACATCCTGAGATGCATCTTAGGGAGTTGAGGCTTGCACTGAGACTGGGTGAGTGTGAAGAGCCTAGCAGAGAAGGACAGCCAGGGGACACTTCAGGGAATAGGCAAAGACCTGGTGACTTGACCTAGAGCTGACTGTGTGTATGTGTCTGACATTGAACTATCAAGAATTTTGAACTTGACACTGAAACTTATGGCATACCTTCAAGGCTCTTGTGCACAATCTAACACATCCAGATACATGCAGATATCCAGTTTGAAAAGCTCCCTCTGGCATGATCAAGAGGTTCAAGACAGAACTAAGTTTCTTCCTGTCTCCAATTTCATTCTATTTGCTAAATTGCTGATACTAGGATTGCTACTGTTCTTTTCGAGTTCTTTTAGGTTTTTTCCTTTGTGTTTCCTACAAATACAAAATTCTGCTGGCAAATCTGTCTCTTCCTTTCAAAATGATCTTCTCTGTGTCTCTGGCATAATACACTAAGATTGGGAGGGCAATTCCTTCATGGAGGGGAGAGTTTTTCCCAGGCCAGCCTCCTTAACTCCCAGGATAGGACCCTGGAAACAATATATTGAGTTTTTTATTCCAGAGACAAAAGCCAGCAGTACATCTAGGCCTTCCACCTTCATCCCTGTCAAAGTGGGACTGAGTTCTGCCTGAGGCAGGGAGGAAAGAACACATATTGAGCCCCAGCTGTATAGCAGGCCTTGCCAAAGTGCTTTACACACATCATTTCACAACCACTTGAGATGTGGGGATCATGAAATTGAATACCCTGGGGGAAGCAGTGAAGGAACTTTCGCCCAGGGAGGGCACGGGGGTTTCAGGTCTAACTACACATCTCCCCTCAGCTTTTTCTACTTCTGTGCCAGTTGACAAAGGGAGCCTGTCTTCCAGCACACCCCCCTGCCAGGGCGTTCCCACCAACAGGAACCTGTTTTATCTGACTTAGGCCAACCCAAATCAGTCCCCAAATCTGAACAGGGTTCACTCATTTACTCACTTTTTGATTCATTCAATTAAAACTCATTAAGCACAGGGCAGCACCTGTGGCTCAAAGGAGTAGGGCTAGGCCCCATATGCCAGAGGTGGTGGGTTCAAACCCAGCCCCAACCAAAAACAAAAAAACAAAACAAAACAAAAAAAACAACTTCACTAAGCCCGTGTTAATATATTTCAAACCACTGTAACACATCTGTGATATAGATGAGAAACTGAAGCTCGCGTCATCGTTCAGAGCCTCAGTTTCCTTATCCTTCACACAGAGGTCTTGCTAGCTCCCACCCTGCAGGGCTGTAGTGAGGCTTAACTCAAATGTTGCTATTTGTAAAGCAATTATAACAGTGTTTGAAGCAGGGTAAATTGCCTTAGTGTTAAATAAAAGTCCAAGGATATGTTTATGTGATGCGATCGAGTATTGAAGTCTTGGCTCTGCTACTTACTGGCGAAGTGAACTTGGGCAAATAAATCCCTTTACCCCTCTGAGCTTCAGTTTGCTGGTCCAGTTGCAAACAGCGGGGACACCAACAGTTCCTAGCTCACCGAGAGTCAATGACACTGCCCGGACAGGGGCTTATAATCATTCATTGTTGATCCAATTATCGTCATCTGCAGAAGGTTACAGAAGAATGGAGGAAGGCCTTCTCCCTTCGGTTTAGTTGGTAGGTGGATGGTTTCCTCTGGTTCACGCCGCCCCTACTCTACCCGCAAGCCCGGTTTAGGACTGCGAGCCACACGGCCCCTGCGCCTGCGCACTGAGAGCCTGCCGCTGCCACGAGCCCAGTAGGTGGCGCTGTCCTCCTTGCTACTACCACCACCTAATTATTTTGGGGGTTTAAACCCAGGTTCTGTATTTTTGTAGCTATGTGATCCAGGACAAGTCATCCTGAGCCTTAGTTTCGCATCTTTAAAATGGGGGCAGGAACTTCTGTATCTTGCAAGATTACATAAAATAATGTGTGTGTAATGCTTGACGCAGAAGGTATTCAATAACTGGTTTTAGTGAACACTTTTATTAGTAGTTATTATGATACTACAGACTGCCAAGGACTCCTAAAAGGACAACCAGCTTTGATGCGGTAAGTTAAAACATGGCATGCTCACTCACTTATTTCTTTGTTCTTAAAGATACAGCAGGGCCCATCTCAATACATTAACAAGGAACATCCCCAGAAAACATCCTACAATCTGACCACTATTCCTCACTCTTCCCTGGCCCACTATGTGACTTTGGGAAAGTTCCTTCTCCTCTCTGGATCTCAGTCTCCTCATATTTAAAATTGGGATTAGACACTCAATGGGTACATTGCACAGGCAGCATACTACCTGGATGAGAATATACCTACAAATCGGACTTTACCCTTACAAATACAAACTATGGGATCTAATTGTTTGTACCCCACACGCTAATCTGAAATTTTAGAATGTAAAAATAAAAAATAAAATTGGGATTAGATGACTCAAAGCTCCCTCCCAGCACTACAATCCACAGTGGATACCTCTTAGCCCTGTAAACAGTTCCCGGTTTGCATTCTTAACTCAACACTGTGCTCATGAGATCAAATTGGACCACACATGCAAAGCACTTAACACGGCACCTGGAGGTTGCTTGATGAAGAGCCCCGGTGACAGCCCTTTAATCCAGACCAGAGAGGATTATCTGGAAAGACAAAATCATTCCTCCCCTTTGCTGAGCACCTATTGTGTGGGAGGTCCTGAGCTAATCTCAGAGATCCTGCAAGAAGAAGACAGATAAGGACCCCACTCCCCAAGGGGCACAAGGTCCAGTGGAGGGAAGAGGTGGACAATAAATCCAGAGTGAAAGGTGCAATGGAAGATAACAAACAGGGTGATGTGACAGAAGTAATCCAACTTGCAACTGGTGGGCCACATGCAGATTAATCAGGCCTGTTTTCCTTACCTGTGGTGTCCGATATCACAAAAATTATCCATGGACCTTTTTTTCCCCCATCATCTTGTGTATTTGTGTTTTTAATGTGTGGCCCAAGACAACTCTTACTCTTCCAATGTATTTCAGGAAAAAGCAATGGAGAAGCCCTGACTTAGACTGGAGAGGGGGTGAGCAGGGAAGAGCTCTCTGAAAAGGTGACATTTGGGGTGAGATCTGAAGGGAGAGAACCAGAAGCTGTTACAGCTAGTGCAAAGGCCCTGAGGCAGGAGAAAAAGCAGCATGCTGTAAGGACAGAGAGGTCATGGTAGCCAGAACCTGGAGGGCAAAGGGGTGGGGGACATGACACTGTGGGAGAAACCTAGAGGTGCCAAGGCCAACATGAGTTTGGTTTATGACAGGGGAAGCCAATTTACAGTTTACAAATTTTATAATCTGTAAACCAGGATCTTAAAAGGGGTCCCTTTTATGAACTGAGAAAAGAGGCTGTCCCCTCCTCTGCTGCAACCCAACCTCTGCCTCTTTGTGGCTAGGAAAAGTGAGCATGAGCCTTCATCAGACAAAGTGAAGTGTACTCTATTGGGGGGAGGGGAGCAGGAGCATGGGGAGGGTTGTCTCAGGCCTCTGTGGAAGTCATGGGCTTCTCTCCAGAAAGCACTGATTACCCATCTTATATATAGTGTCATGCACCATTCCAGGATCTCCATGGACCCCTCAGTTGCCCACCCTTGGACCCCAGCTGGGAAGCCAGAAGCCCTGAATTACTCTGGCCCTACCACCCTAGCCATAGCCTTCAGATAAAGGCTCTCCCAACAGTCTCCCAAGATAGGGCTTTGCTCTATCACACAGGCATCATCACAGCTTACTGCAACATCCAACTCTCAGGCTCAAGTGATCCTCCTGCTTCAGCTTCTCAAACAGCTGGGACTATAGGCAGGTGCCACCATGCCTGGCTAAATTTTTCTATTTTTTTGTAGAGACAGGGGTCTTACTATGTTGCTCAGGCTGGTCTCTAACTCCTGGGCTCAAATGATCCTCCTGCCTCACTCAGCCTCCCAAAGTGCTAAGGTGGCAGGCCTGAGCCACTGCACCTGGCCGGAGGCCATCTTTGAAGTACCCATGGCCAGCTGTGGCTTAGCCACACCCATAGGCTCCCATGCCCAAAGGAATGGATCACAGCCAGTAGCTGAGTAGCTGAGAGAGGCTGTGCCCATGGAAATGTCACCTGGGCAGAAGGGCTTCCTCTCCACCTAGCCTCAGGTTTCTGCCCCAGGGAGAATTCCAGAAGAGCCTCATTGAAGGTCCCTGATAAGGTGGGGCCTTCAGTCTCTGGGACAAAGGCCAGCTATTTGCAGGACCAAGGTGGACAGACTAGCTAATTGTCTCCAGCCTCTTTGTTTCCTGTCTCCCTAGCTTCTGGGTACTTTTTTTTTTCTCTTTTCTTTTTGAGACAGAGTCTCACTCTGCCGCCCTAGGTGTCATCATAACTCACAGCAACCTCACACTTTTGGGCTCAAGAGTTCCTCTTGCAGGCGGTGCCTGTGGCTCAGTGAGTAGGGTGCTGGCTCCATATACCAACAGTGGTAGGTTTGAACCTGGCCCCAGCCAAACTGCAATTAAAAAAAAATAGCCGGGCATTGTGGCAGGTGCCTGTAGTCCCAGCTACTCGGGAGGCTGGGGCAAGAGAATCATCTAAGCCCAAAGCTGGAGGTTGCTGTGAGCTGTGATGCCACAGAACTCTACCAAGAAGGACAAAGTAAGACTCTGTCTCTAAAAAAAAGAGTTCCTCTTACCTTAGCCTCCCTAAGTAGCTGGAACTACAGGTTCTTGGCACAATACATGGCTACATTAGTAAAGACGAGGTCTTACTCTTGCTCAGGCCAGTCTCCAACTCCTGAGCTTAAGCAACCCACTTGCCTTGTCGTCCCAGAGTGCTAGGATTACAGGCATGAGCCACCACTCAGCCTTATTGAGAGCACATGTAGTGAGAAAAAGGTGGAGTCTGTCAGGTTGGGGCTGACATGACACAGCAAGCTGGTCTGGTCAGTTTAGGTCCTAAGTGACTTTTACCTCGTGTCTCCCATTCTTGTTTTATAAACTCAGCTTTAACCTAAAAGTGTCTATCTTGAGTAGTTTAGGGCAAATGATTTACGTGATTAACTTTTGAATTAGAAATGTTGTTTTGCATCATGTGTTATGTCAGTTATTGTTTATTATGGGTCATGGCAATTACTGTTGTTTAAGAGAGGTGTTAATTGGCTCGGTGCCTATAGCTCAAGTGGCTAAGGTGCCAGCCACATACAACAGAGCTGGTGGGTTTGAATCCAGCCTGAACCGGTCAAACAAGTATGACAACTACAACCAAAAAATAGCCGGGTGTTGTGGCGGGCACCTGTAGTCCCAGCTACTTGGGAGGCTAAGGCAAGAGAATTGCTTAAGCTCAGGAATTGAAGGTTGCTGTGAGCTGTGATGCCACAGCACTCTACCCAGGGTAAGAGCTTGAGGCTCTGTCTCCAAAAAAAAAAAAAAAAAAAAAAAAATGTTAATTATTGTTGTTTAAAATATGGGTTAGTACGTTCTTGCTTTTAACTTTTAAGTATAAAACCATGATTTTGGAAATGGAAGAACGAACAGTCTTGGAGCGGCTACTCTCACTGTTATCCAGAATGGTCAGCCTTCTGACAAAGTTTGGTGGACCTATCCCCGTCTGTGCATATTGACTGACAGTGACAGGTGGCCGGACCCTCTTCATCTGGTAATATTTCTGGTGACCACGAATGGACTGCTCCAGTAAGTGCTGTGCCGGGGAAGCCTAGGGGTCTCCTGGACAGGCAGGCGGAAGTGCAGTGCTCGCAGGCTCCCAGCAGTGCTGCCAGGAGATTTCTCCTGGGAGTCTCCAGGCTCTGCTCTTATGCACCCACCATGCCCATCACTACAGTCCACCTGCTTTATTCTGGGTGCACGATCTGTAGAGAAATCTGATGCTTCTGTATCTGATCTATATTTTGGAAGCTCAGGTCTCAATCCCAAATGACAGCCCTTTGGGTGTATTATGTCAGATTGGTGTCAATATGAGTACTCACATATAACTAAAAAGGCAGTGAAATTTTAGTGTAACAGGGCCATCCTTTGAATGAATTCTTGAATTATTATTCTTTTTTTTTTTTTGGCTGGGGCTGGGTTTGAACCCACCACCTCCGGTATGTGGGGTCAGTGCCCTACTCCTTTGAGCCACAGGCGCCACCCTCTTATTCTCATTTTTTGAGACAGAGTCTCAAGCTGTTGCTCTCAGTAGAGTGCTGTAGCATCATAGCTCACAGCAACCTCAAACTCTTGGGCGTAACCATTTTCTTGCCTCAGCCTCCCGAATAGCTGGGACTACAAGCACCCACCACAATACCTGCCTATTTTTTTGTTGCAGTTGTCATTGTTATTTTAGCAGGCTTGGGCTGGACTTGAACCCGCCAGCCTCCGTTTATGTGGCTGCCGCCCTCACCGCTATGCTAGGGGCACTGAGCCAGGATCCTTGAATTATTATAATGACGTTACATTGTTTAAAATAACAAGTCTTGTTAAAATACTTAGGTTTGTTCTTTTCTTTGTAGGATTTATGAGTTTAAAAACAGTAATTAAAACTATATTTATGTATCCATAATATAGTTTTACAGGGTATAAAATTGGTTAACAGAAGAATAACTTAAAATGAAGACTAAAATTTAGGTAAACTGCTAAGATAAATTAGGTCATTAAGAGATTAATAGTCTGATCCATCAACCCGTGAATGGATCAACAAACTGTGGTATATGTATACCATGGATAGGATATCATATATTCAGCCATTACAAAAGATGGAGACTTTACATCTTTTACATTTACCTGGATGGAGCTGAAATACATTCTTCTTAGTAAAGTATCTCAAGAATGGAAAAATATCCAATGTACTCCTTACTAATATGAAATCAATATATAAACAATTACATGTTCTAAGAACAATAAAACATTAGTATAGTACAGTTTGGGGGTAGAGGGAAGTGGGAGGGAGGAAGACATATGGCAGAAGGAGGGAGGGCCTGAAGCGGGATCTCACCTAATGTGCACATTGTGAGGGTGTGTAACATGCCCCCTGGGGGAGGGGCTCTTCTACAAATGGAACTTTATCCTTTATCCTACAATGTAGCCTAAGTATTGTACCCTTATATTAATTTGAATAAAGTTTAAAAAACTATTAAGAATTTTTTTAAAAGATTACTAGTCTGAATAAAAATATATGTTTTAAAGCCAGAAAATATAAATTCTGTTTCTGTCTATATGTCCATGTGTCTGTATATATCATGCACCTGTGATATTTCACTATCAAAATATGCAAAAGAGCTCTAATTAATTGGCTTTTAAAAAGAAAGAAGTAAGCACTTAGATAAAATATTTTATCAGGAAAACAGAAAAGAACTCATGTCTTTCTGTTCTTGTGACTTTGGTAATCTTTGATAAATAAAACTAGTTTTTTTTTTTTTTAAACAGAAGTTACTTTCATTTATTTATTTATTTTTGCAGTTTTTGGCCGAGGCTGGGTTTGAACCCGCCACCTCTGGCATATGGGGTCAGTGCCCTACTCCTTTGAGCCACAGGCGCTGCCCCAAATAAAACTAGTTTTAAAACTGTTATTAAAGTTCAGATGTTTAAAGATTATAGAATGGGCATCACTGTAATATTTCTAAATTTTGCTGGGTTTGACTGTGAGCTTATGTTCTTAATTTGACCCTCTGAATTCTGATGTCAAGATAGGTGGCTGTGGTAAGGCCTAGGACATGTTCTCGGGGCGAGGGCAGTAGCTACAAGGCACTGTCTAGTCCACATGGCTCCTTCTTCCCTGATCTGCCCCTCGTTATTCCAAGAGAAATTGAATCCTCCAGTCATCCTGTTTTCTGTCTTTGCACCTGGCAAATGAATTAAGGACACAGATAAATCCTGCCCTTTATAGCCATCTTTGATGCCACGTGGCTATGTAAAACTTATCAGGACCAGCAAAGACATCAGGGATGGTCCCTATGTGTGATTTCAAAACACTTTTCAGTACTTAAAACCTTAAAGTCAAGTTGTAGTAAGCTGGAATGATAATCATAAAATGTCTACTTACTAGTATAGAGGTAATATTTCAGCTGTTGATGATTATTTGGGAAATTAAGTCTTTTCTCTGTCAAAGAATAAGATTTTTACCTTTTAGAAATCTTTCACCAGGCCAGGTGTGCTGGCTCATGCCTGTAATCCTAGCTCTCTGGGAGGCTGAGGTGTGTGGATTGCTTGAGTTCAGGAGTTCAAGGCTGGCCTGATCAAGAGCAAGATCTCCTCTCTAAAAAAACTAACCAGGGATTATGGCGCATGCTTCTAGTTCCAGTTACTAGGGAGGCTGAGGCAAGAGGATCACTTGAGCCCAAGAATTTGAGGTTTCTGTGAGCTCCTACGGGACGGTGACATAGCACTTTACTGAGGGTGACAAAGTGAGACTCTGTCTCAAAAAAAGAGAAAGAAATCCTCTAATTATCAGTTTGGCTAAGTGAATGATTAACTTTATAGTAAATTGTGATCATGTTTTATGAAAAGTGGTTTTTTTTTGGGGGGGGGGTAAAGAAGGTTAAATTGAAAAGAAAATAGCACTGTGTAAGAAAGAATCTTTCGTGGTAAACTTTTGTCCTGAAATGGAATGACTGGTTAGTTAAGAAAAGTGTAAAGGAGGACAAAGCAGAAAGTTTAGCATGTTTGTAGATTGTGAAGAAATTTGCATGTGCTCCAGTTGGCTATGATTCATAAAATTTAGTTAGCTGTTTCACTTTAATTTAAAAATAAAACTATAGGATGTTATTTTTTGTTTGTTTGTTTTGTTTTTATTTGCTTTGCAGTTTTTAGCTGGGGCTGGGTTTGAACCCACCACCTCTGGTATATGGGGCCAGCACCCTACTCCCTGAGCCACAGGAACCACCCCCAGGAAGTTTTTTAAATACCTTTTCAGTAACTAGCCTGAAAGAAGCAATCCCTGTGTTGTTTTTATTAGGGTTTTGGCTAACTAGAAAAAGCTAAACTTTAAAACGGTTAAGGTTGACACTCTTATATTGCCTTTGGAATCTTTTGACTTGTGAACCTATTTGAACAAACGTTTTAAGCCTTTGATTTTTGACAGATCTTCCAAAATCAAAACTCTAAATGCAATCCTTTTTTCTCAAATTGGCTTTTTAAATATTAAGACCACTGAAAGTCTAAGAAAGACATTTTAGGCTTAGTTGGTGTGTTAAAACTATACAGGAAATATTGTCAAATATGAAATGGTGTTTAATTTTCTTTGGATTATGTTTGTATATATAATGTTCTAATACTGGTACATCCTTGGGCAAGGGGCTTTCACTGTGAGGAGCCTCAGTTTGTCCATCTGTAAAAAGGCCAGGAGGAGATGAGGGGTGGAGGGAGGAGGGAATGAGATGGTGGTGCATGAGGTGTTGAGAGGCCAGGGTCTGTAGGGACCTAGTCCCACATGGTGGCTTCAGCTGCATCCATAACTCAGAGGACCCTGAGTTATGGATGCCCTCAAGGACCATGCCCTCAAGGACCTCCTGGTTTAAGCTAAGCTCTGGAGCTGTGAGGACACCAGTCAGGTTAGGGATGGCCATGAAGAGGAGAGGAGAGATAGCAGGGGGTTGGGGAAAGGAGCAAAAAGAAGTTTCTATCTAGGTAATGTACAGGAGAGTGGTACTTGCTGTCCTCTGGACTCAGTATTGCTCATTCATAAAATGGACACTATAATGTGAATTTCACAAAATTACTGGGAAGGAAGATGTTAAGTAAACTTGGGAGTGCTTGGGTGAGAGGGAATGTGAGCTAGTTTTGGTAGGGCAAGCACGGTGACATTATGGGATGATTTTTTGAATAGTTATTATGTTGTATTACTGCCCAGCCCTCACAAGCACCCTGGGGTTTAATCTTCTTGACCTGGCAAGGTAGGAGAGGTTACTACCCCTGTTTTACAGATGAGGGGAGCAAGGCTCAGAGAGGCAGGCCACCTACCTGAGGTCACACAGCCTATAAGTGTGGTAGAGCCACATCTGGATCCTTTTGACCCCAGAGTGTTGGAGCTGGGACGCCAGGTCACTGGCCCTGGCCCTTGAAACTGCCATGACGTGGACTGCTGTACAAGCTCGCTTGGGGTATGGCTCCCCCTAGGTGCCAGGGAGTCCACTGTCTCAGTCAGATAAGGCTCCCCATCAGGAGGAGCCAGTTGTCTCAGTCAAGTCAGGGGTGCCAGAGCGCCTCAAAAGTGCAGCAGTCAGGGCGGCGCCTGTGGCTCAGTGAGTAGGGCGCTGGTTCCATATACCGTGGGTTCAAACCCTGCCCCGGCCAAACTGCAACAAAAAAGTAGCTGGGCGTTGAGGCGGGCGCCTGTAATCCCAGCTACTCGGGAGGCTGAGGCAAGAGAATCGTGTAAGCCCAAGAGTTGGAGGTTGCTGTGCGCCGTGTGACGCCACGGTGCTCTACTGAGGGCAGTAAAGTGAGACTCTGTCTCTACAAAAAAAAGAAAAGTGCAGGAGTTAGTCTTAGTAGGAGCCCCGACTAAGGTCTCCCATGGCTATTTATAGAAGTGATCCTGTGGCTAATTACATCACAGGTGTGGAGACTGCCAAGCAATGATGTGTGTGCTTTCGTGCCTTTTTTTTTTTTTTTTAAATTTCAACTTGCTTGTACATTTTTCTTTGTTTGAAGTACTCTTTTTTGTTGTTCATTTTCTTCTTCCTCTGGAAATGCTCGGCTGTTTCTGATGTTAGTAGAGACGGGGTCTTACTCTGGCTCACTGGTGGTCACACTGGTCTCCAACCTCTGAGCTCAGGCAATCCACCCGCCTGGGCCTCCCACAGCGCTGGGACTACAGGCGTGAGCCACCACGCCCGGCCCTTTCGTGCCTTTTAACGAGAGACAAATCCCCTCCCCATTTCCTTATTACCAAGGTGTTTCTTTTCAGGTATCTCCTATGCCAGAAACCATGTTTTTCTTCTTAAAAAAAAAAAACAAAAAAAACAAAAAAACTTTTACAACAGCTTTATTGAAATGCTTACATATCATGTAATTCACCCAGAGTGAAGAGTACTAGTCATTAGTTTTTAATATAGTCAAAAATATGAATAACCATCATCAGAGAGTCAATTTTAGAACATTTTCATCATCCTAAAAATAAACCTTACTGCCTTTAGCTGGTCCCCCATTCTTGGTCCCCCAAATCCTCCCCTCCCACAGTCCCTGGCAACCACTAATCAACTTTCTGTCTCTATAGATTTGTCTCTTCTGGAAAGTTTGTATAAATGGAATCACATAATATGTGGCCTGTTAGGTCTGGCTTCTTTTCATTTAGCATACTATTTTCAAGGTTCATCTATGCTGTAGCATGTATCAGTATGTCACTCCTTTTTATTATCAAACAATATTCCATTGTATGGATATACTCTTTTTGTTTATCCATTCAGCATTTGAGTCACACCCACTTTTGGGCTATTATGAATAATGCTGCTATGTACAAGTTTTTGTATAAACATGCTTTCATTTCTCTCAGTTATACTCCTAGGGGTAGAATTGCTGGGTCATCTAGTAACTCTATGTTTATAACTTAGAGGAAGTGCCAGACTGTTTTCTACAGCAATTTTCTATATTCATGCCAGCCAATCGTGAGGGTTCCAGTGTACCCACATCCTTGTCCACACTTACTATTATCTGTCTTTTTGAAATCATGTTCTTACTGGCCACACTACACTGTTACACTGTAGAGTCTGCTGGGCTTGCGTTCAAATCCTACCAGCTGTGGACTCTCAGACAAGTGGTCTCTGAATGTCCTTTTCTATAAAAAAGGTGTAAGAATCTCTACCTTCTACGCTGTCAGCAAATTAACTGAGTTGGTGGCAGTGTCAGGGCTATGCTAGCTGTAAAATGAGTTGCACGTGTCTCATTTTTATAACTGGGTGCCCTGAGTATAAATTCCCTGAGATCCTGGCCCTGCTGGCCCACTGATCTCTCCCTAGCACCTAGCACTGGGCCTGGCATATAGTGGGCACTTGTATAGTGCAGACCCTTGGCTACTTCCCAGGAGCCTGGCACAATCCAGGAACTTCAGGTGGAAGGCAGGGCTATGTCCCACCTGTAGCCTCCATGTGACTCTCAGCTGGTGCTAAGGGCTTTGATACGTTTTCTTCTCTAAGAAAGAAAGTTCTTCCCATCTGTCCAGAGTCTCTTATCCCTCCAGGGCAGAGGCTGGCGTGTCCAGCAAAATAATTGCAAGTGTATCCTAGCAGTGGCCCTCATTCATACTTAGCAAAAACAGCATATGTTTGCTCAGCAGCCCACTTTCTCTTCCTTTCTCTTTTCCTTCCTCTTAAGGCAGATCTTCAATGCTTTCAATCAAGAAGTACTTTTCCCCAGTTTTTTTTTTTTTTTTAATTGTGGCAAAATACACACAAAATTGACCATGTTGACCTTTTGTAAATGTACAGTGTAAGGGTATTAAGCACATTCACATTGTCATGTGACTGTCACCACCATCCATCTCCAGAACTCTGTCTGCATCTTACAAAAGTGAAACTCTAGGCCAGGCGCAGTGGTTCACACCTGTAATCCTAGCACTCTGGGAGGCTGAGGTGGGTGGATTGCCTGAGCTCAGGAATTCAAGAACAGCCTGAGCAAGAGTGAGACTCCGTCTCCAAAAAAATAAAAATAGCTAGGCGTTGTGGTGGGCACCTGTACTCCCAGCTACTAGGGAGGATGAGGCAAGAAGATTGCTTGAGCCCAGGAGTCTGAGGTTGCTATGAGCTATGACGTGGCACTATACTGAGGGTGACAAAGTGAGACTCTGTCTCAAAACAAAAAAACAAAAACAAAAATCCCTGAAACTCTATTTCCAATAAGCAAAAACTCCCCAGTCTCTCCTCACCCCCAGCTCTATCACCAATATCTATTTTTTTGAGACAGAGTCTCACTATGTCACCCTGGGTACAGTGATGTGACGTCACAGCTCACAGCAATCTCAAACTTTCAGGCTTAAGTGATTCTCTTGCCTCAGCCTCCCGAAGTAACTGGGACTACAGGTGCCTGCCACAATGTCCCACTATTTTGTTGTTGTTGTTGTTGTCATTGTTTGGCAGGCCCTGGGGCTGCCAGCCCCAGTGTATGTGGGTGGCACTCTAGCCACTGAGTTACAGGTGCTGAGCCTATTACGGGTATATTTAAAGCACCAACTGGGTGGTGCCTGTGGCTCAAAGGAGTAGGGCGCCGGCCCCATATGCCGGAGATGGTGGGTTCAAACCCAGCCCTAGCCAAAAACTGAAAAAAACAAAAAAAAACACCAACTAAGTGCCCAGTGCTGGTCCTATGGCTATGAACAAACCAAACATAGTCCCCTGCTTTATGGAAGTGTATACCCATTTTTCAGATGAGGAAATGGAGGCCCTGATGGGGGGGGAACTCTTGCCCACAGCTCCCACTTAATTGGTTGTGGAGGGCCCAGCAGCGAATCGTAACCCTGCGGTGGGGTGGAGGAAGTGGGGGGAAAGCGGCTATGGTTTAAAAAGACCATTTTTTTTTCTCTAGTTCTAAATGAGTAATTGACCTTGGGTCTTCTGCGGAATACCAGCACCTTATCTCAAAACTACTTGTAACATAGCAACAACAGTTGTTTTTTTTTTTTTTTTGCAACCAGAAAAAATAGTTTTTAACAAACTTTGTGGTAATTCTTTAATTGCTGGAAAGAGAGGGTTTTGACTGCAACACTACAATGTTAACTAACTCCCACCCAGAGATGTTAAGGGCAGTGGGAGACATAGGGGATATAAGAGAGAAGGTAAAAAGGCTAGTTAGCAGGGTGGAGGGGGGGCAGAGTCGGTCTTTCACCAGGGGCTGAGAGATTCTCAGTGGCTGCCCACTGGGTGAAAGTTGGCCCTGGTGCCCCAGCCACAACCAGGGAGGGCCGCCCTCCCTAGTCTCACAGCCTCTGGGCTGGGTCAGTTCCAGATAGAGCCAGCCAATCCAACATGCACTCCTTTGTTCTCACAGCCTCCAGGTCGGGCCAGTTCAGGATAGAGCCAGCCAATCCTAAACCTCCTAAGTTACCTCAGTCCCTGCACCGACCAACCCCCCAACTTGGTCCCGGTTTCCCTTGGGAAATTTCCCCCACATTTTGTTGCAACCTAAAATGCATCACGCCAAACAGCATAAAACCTACCATCATTTCTACCTCGGGGTTGTCCCCTCTGAGCAGAGTTCTGCCGAAGGTACGGCATGCTTGAATAAAGTCACTCCTTTGTTTTTTGCATGTGTGTCTGGTGATCTCTCAGTGGCGGAATTTGGTCTTAACAGTTGCAGGGTAGGGTTTGAACCCATGTCTGGTGCAGAGGCCAAGCTCCAGCCTCCTAGCCTAAGATCAGTCACTTCCTTGCATGGGGGTCTCAGTTGTCCAAGCTGTGAAATGGGAGGCAGGAAAGAGTTGCGTTAGTAACACTGGTGCTGAGGATTTATGCCCCCTTCTCCCTGGCCTTGGAGAAGAGCAGGACACCATCCCTGTCCCCTTTTCCTCCAGTTCCAAATATTAGCCTCCTTGTAGAAGGATCACCCTTGTCATTTTCTTTTCATTTGAGAAGAGCCTCTCTGCAGAAATGAGGCTCAGATTAGTTAGGCCAGTCACTCCTTTCCCCCACCTTCTCTCCGCTACAGACCAGCCCCAGCCCAGAAAGGCCTCTGCAGACAGGTCCTGTTAGAGAGGCACCAGAGGGCCAGTCTACTGTGGGTAGCTGCTTGTTTGCTCTGCTTTAGGCCCTGTACACTCAGAGGGAAGAGTTCTTTTGTCTCCTCCCAACCCCCACCATGGAGGGGGCAATTTTTGTAAAGGCCACACTCCTGTCTAAGTCTCTGTTTCCCATCTACAAAATGGGCTCAGCAATCCCTACCTCACAGCCTGGCTGACAAAAGATAGGGGACAGTCTCACCCTCCTCCCCCCACCCCACCCCCACGCCCAGTGAGTTAATGGTTTAAGGTTGTTTTCATTGTAAATGTTTCACAGTGGTGGTTTGAACACACTATTCCTGCTCAGGGTTTGTTTGTTTCCCCTCTCTAATAATTCTAAAATTTCACTTTCCAGCTGCTGAACCTCTTGGGAGATACTGTTATCTGCGAGCAGAGCCGAGGAGGATCTGCCCCACAGACTTACCAAGAGGAGTCAGCTCCATTAGTGAAAGTCATAATCATGAAAATGGCTAAAATGTTCCTTGGGCAAAACGCCGGGACTGCGAGGTGGCGATTTTCTAAGCCCCACTCTACGGCAGTTGACACTGAGGCTTAGAGGCGAAGGGACTGGCCGAGGGCCGCTCCCTGGGTGTCACACAGCCCAGGCAGGGGCCGGCTCAGCTTTCCCGCCCCCAGGGCTGAAGTGAGCGGCGGGTCCCTCGGAGGAGAGCAAGGGAAGGCAGCGCGCGTGGAGGACTCACCTTCGTCAGGCAGTAACAGATCGCCTGCTCTGCGCCAGGCTTCGTGGTAAGCCCTGTGCAAAGGTGAAGGAGAAACGCTCACATTTATTTACTCCTGAATTGTCACTGTCTGTACCTCAGGTGCCTCCCCGGTTGGACTGAGCTCGGGGATCAACTGCAAATGCGTCTCTCAGCGAGCTGACTGCTGGATGAATGAATGAGGAGCGGAGGCGTGAAGGAACCGGCCAGGATGCCCATTAACCCAGGAGAGAACAGAGCGGCCCAAGACAGAAAGCACTGCAAGACCCGATCTCAGCAGGGGTCCATGACGCCCCCTTCCAGATACCGAGCCGGAAGCGCGCCCGGCCCCGGGTCTCCGGCCGTCGTCCCGAGTCGGGCGGGAGGTGTGGAGCAGGGCCTCCCCTTCCCCCCAGGCGCTCAGCTGGCCCGGGGCCGGCCGGGTGGGCGTGGTGCGGGCCCAGGGCGGCGCGCGGCGGCTGGAACCTGAGCCGGCGGAGGAGGGACCCGGTGGCTGGCAGGCGCCGGGCGGGCCGGCCGGGATTCAGGAAGCGCTGCGCTCCCGGCCGCCGGCGACCCGCTGTCCCCGAGGTGAGTGGAGCCCGAGTCCCCGTGGGGGCGGCCCAGACGAGGTCCCCTCGCGCCGCTGGGGACGTCTCCGGGGCCCGTCCGGCTCCCGAGGGTCCCGAGGCTCCGAGGTCCCGGCCAGGGTGCGGGGGGCGGGAGGCTGCTGTTTCAAGGTCCGGCTGGCGCGTTGATTTCTTGTGAATTGGACTCTGGGACAGCAGCAGGTTGAGGGGAAGGGAGGTCTCGGGCTCTCCGGGACCACAAGCCGGGGAACCAAAGGCCAATTTGGGGGCATCCCCATCTTGGGGATCTGGAAAGAGGGATTTGGGGGAACTGAGGTTTACCCTTGGCCTCTGAGCAAGCTGAAGGTTATTGGGAGTGTGGAGCTTCCAAAGGCCACTTCTTGGTTACTGAGTCTCAGAGAGATGCCTTTTCCTCCAAGGGGCATGAAAATCTTTAACCTCTCTTACCGCCTTGAGCGCCCATGTTCCCTACTGGTCTGGAAATAGCAACCACAGATGGGTTCTTTGAGCTGCCTGTTAGCCCAATTGGTCCAAGCCCTACCCTTTCCTTCCAACTGTTCTTTCCATTTTGCAGATGGGGAAACTGAGGCTTGGGTTGGGGATGTCAGTGAACCCAGAGGGCTGTCTGCCTCTGAAGCTGTCCCCACCACACCAGGTGGTCTGTCCCCAGAGCCAGGCCAGCTCTGCACACAGGGCCTGGAGCCCAGGAGATGCCTGGACAGTGATGAGGAGGGGGTGGGCCTAGTGGCTGTTCTGGTTCAGCTTCCAAAACAAGGGCTTCTGCTGGGGGAGGGCGGCACAAACCCCTGAAGTTCTAAGCAGGCTCCCTGTGTGAGCTTTGTTCTGGGATGCTAAGAACTAGAGGATTTAAGCTTTGCCACACTGGCTTGGGGCAAGGGCAGAGGGGATGATTTGGGAACTGCCTCTTAAGGAAGGTGAGGAGGTTATTTCTTTAGGGCCCTTGGGTAGAAAGGTCAGGCCTGGGTCACCTGTGAGGTTAAGAGTGGGCCTCTGGGTAAACTCTGCCATTCCCTACTGTGTGACCTTGGGCCAGTCCCTTAGCTGTCTGGCCCATGTTCTCCCATCTGTAATAAAGGGGTGGCATGGGGCTGTCATGAGGATCAGTGACCTTAGGTGAGCCTCCCCCAGCCTAAGGCTGCTAACCCAACAGTTGTTGTTGCCCCAAACATTTTCTTAATGGAACAAGGTAAAGAAAGGTAATTGGTCATTTCTACAGAATTTCTCTAGTTCATTCAGTTTGAAGAACAGTGGGGACCAGAAAGACTGGGACACCCTGGTTTTTACTTCTACTGGTGAATTGCAGGGAGGTGGGGCTCCCAAGCATGAATGGCAGGTGGCAGTCAAGGTTCAGTCTGGTTTACTTTGTAAAACCCAGGTGGGGTTGTTTCAAAATGGAGGTTATAAGGGAATAGTCACCTGAGAAAAAATGTGTGAGGCCCCCTGGGGTGGATGTTTTACATAAACTCCTGTGGAGATGCCTGGGGTTCCTCAAGGAAAATCCAGACACCTTGTATTAGGGGAAGGGGCTGTGGAGGCTCCTGCTGCCTCATCCAGTGCTAGCAGGCCTCAGCCACTTACTCCTTCCTCCAGCAAACCCTCCCTGAAAGGTCACCTGTGCCAGCTCTGGCTGATCACCTGAGCATTGAGAAGCCTTGGATCCCAGCTAAATTGGGACCCTGAGGGGTGTGAATGGGATGATCCAGACAGTGAGAGGGTGGAAGGGCTAGCTGCATTCCCTGAGACCAGGATTGTCTTTCATGCACCTGTGGCCTCCAGGGGAGCAGCAGCCCCACGTGTCTTGTGGGCACCTGGCAAGGTGTGCACGGGTGTGGTGGGTGCTGGTAAATCTGTGCTACTGAGTGAAGCAGGGTGGAGGAGAATGCTGCAGAAGGGAGGAGAGCAGATCCAGGAAGGCAGGAGAAGGCTTTGATCCAGCCAATGCTTGAACTGCACCTTGAATAAATGCAGAGGTAGAGGAAAGGGCATTCAGGTAAAGGGGACCACACTAGCATAGACATGACTTTGATGTGTTATCAGGTGAGTGAGCCTGGGGTTTGTAGAGTGGCAGAGAAATCATTCTGTTTGTCTAGAGTGTGTGATGGGAACAGGAAGGATAAGGAATCAGAAAGGCAGGGGCTAAGTCAGACCCAGAAGTCCTAAAAGTCAAGGCTGAGAAGACATGGTTGTTCGTGTGGTCTCTAAGGGTCCTTCTGGTTGTAGAGTGGGAAATGTTGGAGAGAACCAGACAGGGAGGCTGGTTCCAAGGCTGGGGAAGTGGGTCCAGGCCTGGGGTAGGGAGTATACTGGGGCAGCTAACGGACAGGTAGACTTGGTCTCACTGCCTGGCACATAGTAGGTCAGTATCTACTGCGTGGTCTACTGAGCAAATACTTTTGAGAAAGCCCGAGTCCTTTGAGCTCCTTTGTTACAGGGATGGGGTCCACATGAGGTGGGCATCTGTACTCCTCACAGATCATTGACTCTGCTATCTTACTTCAGTTTCCCCCAATTGACTCTGGGAAAGACATTTTGGTCACTTCTCCAGATTACAGGGACCTGGGTAATAGCTCCTCTTCTTGTCACACATAGGGTCTAGAGAGTCAAGAAAACATTTATTTCATGCCAATATCCCTCTGGAATGCTCTGCATGGCCAATTTGGAGTGGAATTCGCCTGTTAAAGATTAATTCAGATCTCTTGAGATACTTGTGGTCCTGGGCTTTGTTTAAGTCTGAACTCTGGGTACAAGGTCCTGTCTGGCCTCAGTGAAGCCTGGGCTGTGTTAATAGTTATGATGATGGTAGCAAGCATTTACTGAGTACTTCTTGTGCGCCGGGCACTCTCAGTAGGTTTGGGTACAATTGTACCCATTTCTTAGAGGGCGGGACTGGGATCTGGAGTATGAAGTTACTTGCCTAGGGTCTTTCAGCCGGAACAGGGCAGGGCTGGGACCTGAATCCCATTTGTCTGATTCCGGAATTCATGCCCTTCACTTTCAAGTTGACCTGTCCCCACTCGTCTGGACCTTCTCTGGGGTTCCCAGAATCACAGAGAAGAGACTCTGCAGTATAGACATAAGAACTTGAATTGTTCAGACAGCCCAGGGGCTAAAACCCTAGGTTTGCTGCTCCCTTTCTGGGTGAGCTTGGAGAAGTCACCTGACCTCTCTGAACCTCAGTTCCTCATCTGAAAAAGGGACTCTCAGTTCCCACTTTTCAAAGACAATCAAGGCCCAATTCAACACATGGAGCTCTGAAGCACAAATCTTCCTCCTCATGCCACGTTGGCTCCCTTTGTGCCTCCCCCAGCCTGTGTCAGGGCATGTTTTCCTCCATCTCATCCCAGGACTATCCTCTTAGAACCCCTCTGTGCTAGGTGGGTGGGCAAAAGGTGGTGAGGGCAAAGCTAGACTTGCATTTGGACAAAAGATGATGCCTTTTAAGCCACAAAATATTTATAGTCCTTGACTGAGCGCCAGGAGCCATCAACATCTCTGACTTTCCTGATTTAATGCTTAGAAACTAGGGCCAGACCCCAACTGCCCAGCTTCCAATCCCAGCTTCCAGTTAGTTGCCCTACTCCTTTGCCTTGGGACTCCCCATCCTTGCGATGGGGACAGTGATAGAGCCTGCCTTTTGGGTAGTTGTGGCCAGTCTTCAGCACAGCATTGTTTAGTTCAAAACCAAAACTACCAGCTGATGATCACTTCAGAAATGTCACAGCTTCACCCTCACTGGAGGTAGACAGGGGCAGGAATGCAGAGCCCCATTTTACAGATGAGAAAATTGAGCCTCAGAGAGGGAAGCCATTTATTAGCTGCCTCATGACAGAGCTAGACCTGGAAGCCAGATATGAGTGTCTCAAAAAGCTCAGTGGCAGGCTTAGCTTCCTGGAAAGTTACTCTGGACTCACTCATCTTGGAGTCTGACCCACCTCTGTTCACCTCCCACTCACTGCTCTGTGATCTCAGGAAGAGGCTTAACTTCTCTATTCCTGGGGCTGCCACCTGGGATTTGCTGGAGGTCAGAGCTTTGCCAGCTTGAAGGGGATTCGGGTTATTCTGGCTGCCTCTCCTGACCTGGCCTGGGCTCTCTCTGCCTTGAGTGCCCTTGAGTCCCATTAGCAGATACCATGGCCAGGCAGGAATGAGGAGGGGAGATGAGCCCTTGCTTTCATTGTGACTTCAACTTACTTCTCTCCCTCGAGCCTCTTCCTGTCAGCGTCCCCTTTCTGCCCCAAGCCCTGGCTGCTGCTGGCTATGTGAACCCAAGGAGGTCACCCCAACTCTCTGAGCGTTTCCTCATTGGTAAGGGAGGAGATCACACGAGACCAAGTCAGGCTTACAGGAAACTGTTGCAGGTCTCTAGATGAGGTCAGGGCCTTGGAAAGGGCACAGGAGGAGGCAAGAGCTCAGGAGACAGACAGGCAGGGCATTGACCAAATGGGGAATATTCTTATTTTTCTTTGGGTAGTGAATAAGAGCTGCTCCTCCTGACCACCCACCCTGCCTGCCCCTTGCACAAAGGCCCCTCAGTCTCACTGGATGCCTGTTTTTCCCTAAGGGTGGAGTGGCTTGGGTTCTACCCGCTGGACTGGGATTGCTGACCACCTTCTGGGACAGTACCATGTGTGTGCATGTGTGTGTGTAGGGTGGGCCTAGCAGGCGAGGGTGGGGTGGTGGGCGTGGGGGCTGACTGACCTCAGGCAGAGACTCATCAGCCTGGTTCACACCCTTGGCCCAGAGGTGGGGCCTAGGAATAGAGTGGATTCCTATCCACCTGTGGATAGAGTGAAGGAGTAAAGGAAGGAATAAGAGACTGTACAGACAGACCAGCAAGACAGAGACCTCAGAAGAAACTACCTGCCCAGATACAGGCTCTGGCTCTGAGACCTCATCGGCATGGCCTAGTGCTGGCCTTGCTAACCCTCAGTTTCCTCATCTGCAAAATGGGCTCATAATAGGAGTCACCCTCATGGGAGGTGTTGTGTCTCATAGGTCAGAGAGCCCCCTAGGTAGCTAGTAAACTGTCTGTTAAAGGAGAGAGGAAGTTAGTTAGTTAGGCAGAGGTTCAGCTTTGGAGACCTGTCTGCCCAGGGGACAATGATTAAGCTTGTCTTTGTCACCTTTAATCTGCTTTCATTCATTCAGCAATATATCTTGAGCAGCTACTATGTGCCAGGCCCTGTTCTAGGCATCAGGGACTCAGCAGTGATCAGAGGAGAATCCCTGCCCTCCTAGGACTTTCATCGGTGTGATATCATACCACACATAGTGCCTCAAGGCTACTCTGTGAGGCTCTGATACCCATAATGATCAAGCAACCAAGTGGTGAGTACTGTGATTAGTTCCCTTTTACAAGTAAGGAAGTGGAGGCTCAGAGAGGTCAAGTGATTTTCCAGGGGTCACACAGTTCCTGTGGCAAAGCTAAGATTCAAACTCTAAGCCCATCTGCCTCCCAGTTCATCCCACAGTGTCATCCTGCCCTGCTGAGTTCCAAGGGGCACAACATTCAGAAGGATGGCTTCAAAGGGATGAACTCCGATGGATTTAAAAGCAGACAGTTGGAATTCTAGCCACATTCCTTTCCTGTTGAGTTGTGACCTCAGCTGGGTCTCTTGGTGTCTTGGAGTCTCAGTTTGCTCATTTGTGAAGTGGAGCTAACCAAAAGCTTACCTCAAATGAGAGATTAACGTGAAAGTACTCAGCATATGGTCAGAATTGGGTTGATGTCAACCCTTACTTCCTTTCTCCTAGGACTCCTTTCTCCTAATTTATTCATCTGGGAATGGAGATAATACTATGTAACTTCTAGCATTATTATTTAGATTAAAAAGAGAAAGTGCAGTGTAAAGTGTACCAGTGGGGAGAGGTTGCGGCAGATGGCAGGATTTTAGGCATTAGAGTTAACTGTAATTCCAAGCAGTTAACCCCAGAGACAGTGGGCCTACTATTGGCATAGGCAGGTGGTGAGGCGAGCTGGGGCAGAGAGAGGATCCCAAACTGGTTTTCTGCTGTCTCGGGTTCCTTTCCCTGACTCCTGCCCAATTCACTCATCGTGGGTGTCTGCCCCTTCATTGATTTGACAAACTCAGGACTTTTGCTGCTAGGAATGGGATGGAAGAATGTATACATGGATAGATGGGGGTCCTGTCCCCTCTGGGTCTTAGTCTCCCTGCTTGTCCTGACAGCTTTCCCAGAGATGACGAGAGACGGAAATAAGCCAGTGAGAAAACCTTTTCCAAAGGCGAGGTCCCTGTAGAGTCATGAGCCCTGGCCTCCAAGCCAGGAAGTCTGGGATTCAGTACCTGCTCTGTCTGGACCTCTCTGGGCCTCATCTTCCCCCGCTGTCAATGGAAGGAGTGTTAATGACAGTAACAATGCAGCTGCCATTTATTGAGCACTTATTATGTGAGAACTTGTACAAAAGGGCCCCTCAGTCTCAGCTGCTCAAGCCAGGCACTATGCTGAACTCTTGAATTATCACATTTCATCTTCACAGCAGCCCTTTTTTTTTTTTTTTTCTTTCCTAACCACTACACCACCAGGGATGTTATTTTACTTTTCAATTTAAAGCGTAAGGCCAGGTGTTGTGGCTCACAGCTGTCATCCCAGCACTTTGGGAGGCTGAGGCAGGAGAATCGCTTAAGGCCAGGAGTTTGAGACAGCCTGGGCAACATAGAGCCCCATCTCTACAAAAAGAAAAAAAATTAGCTGGGCATGGTGGCAGGTGTCTATTGTTCCAGCTACTTGGGAGGCCAAGGGAAGAAGATTGCTTGAGCCTGGGAGTTCAAGGCTGCAATGAGCTCTCATTGCCCCCCTGCACTCCAGCCTAGGTAATCAGGCTGAGAGACACCTTGTCTCTACAATAATAATAATAATCACCAAAGCACGACTATATAGCACACTAAATAATTATGAAGCAAAACAGGTAAACCCCTTCCAGGTGGTAGTAATTATTACCCTCATTTGACAGATGAGGAAACTGAGGCTCAGAGAGGAGAAGTGACTTGCTCAAGACCACACAGCCAGCAAGTGGCAGGTGAGGATCAAAATGTAGATTGGGTGATGTCCTAAAACTACAAAATCTACTTTGGGGCTGCGATTGTCCTCTAGGAGAGGGCTGGGCCAGGGAGAAGGAGGTCCTAAGGTTTTGAAGCCTACCATCTCTTGGGCTGGAGCTAAGTAGCATTGTGCCCCAGGCAAGGCTGAGGAGAGGGAAGGAGGCCCTGAAGTCTCCTGGGGCAGGGACTTCATGTCCTTGAGCTACTACTGGATGTCAGACCCACTGCTAAACACTGTTATGTGAATTTAATCCTCATGACATCCCCATGTTGCAACAAGGAAACTGAGGCTCAGGCAGGGCAACAACTCATCCAAGGTCACCAAGCCTGGAAGTGTTATTGAGCTGTAATTTACATGCCATACAACTCAGCTTTTTGAAGTGTACAGTTCAGTGGTTTC
This sequence comes from Loris lydekkerianus, assembly GCA_963574355.1. Classification (NCBI taxonomy): domain Eukaryota; kingdom Metazoa; phylum Chordata; class Mammalia; order Primates; family Lorisidae; genus Loris; species Loris lydekkerianus. The sequence goes on along the minus strand of CAUYPK010005535.1, from coordinate 151,392 downwards.
TTAGTGTTTCAGAGTTGTACAGACATCACCGCTATCTATTCCAGAACATATTCATCACTCCCCAAAGGAACCTCATACCCATTAGCAGTTACCAACCCCCTCCTCCCAGCCACTGGCAACAACTACTCTGCTCTCTGTCTCTATGGATGTGCCTGTTCTGGGCATTTCATATAAATAGAATCCTACCATACGTGGCCTTTTGCATCTGCATCATGTGTGCTCTTAACCATTAAGCAACACTGCCTCATGTGGCTCCCACCCCAGGGATGGGGACCTTTGGAAATGAATCCGACCTCAGAGGGGTGTTAGTGTGCACCGTTGGCATTCCTCCAGTCAAGGATATGCAGAATGACCAAGTGACTGCTGTGGCCACACTGGGGCCCAGTGAGTCATCCCAGCCCTGCCCTGCCTTGGCGATGTGAGCATGAGGAGGACACCTCCTGTGTGGGGCTGGGGGTGAGAGTGGCAGAACACTGGGGCTCTGTCTGCCCTGGACAGGCAGCCACTGTGCAACAAACAGGAAGCGGGCTGGGCTGAGACCTGCTAGGTAAACACGGCCTAGCCAGGGAAGGTGCCGGGCATGGCGTGATGCCTCCTGCTGCTGCCTGCCAGGGGCCTGAGAGCCATGGGCAGCCTGGCAGGCAGCAGGTTTAGCCCGGCCAAGGCGCTGAGCTCCCAGCCAGCTGTGTGCAGTGGTGGCTGCTCTGTGGTGGTGGCCAGAGTCCACCTCCTGGGCTGTGGGTCCAGCTGCTGTGCCTTCCCATAAGCCATCTACCTTCCTTGGTCCTTTGTCATTTTGTCATTATTACTATTGACAATATTAATAATATACTGCTACTCATGATGCTAACAGCGGCCACCCCTTTCTGAGTGCTCTGTGCCAGGGGCTCAGTGATTTGTACACTTTCTCATTTGACTCTCATGATAGTCCCCTGGGCTAGGTGCTATGATCATCACCATTTTTCAGGAAGTTCAGTGGTGACTCGCCCAGGGTCACATAGCTGGTGAATTGGTGGTTGGTCTCCAGGGACTCCCCACTATTCCCTTCCCCCACCTCATTTTTCTTCCAGCCCCTCCTCCTGCCCTTCCCTTCCAGGGTCCCCTCATCCTTGTAAAGTGTCCATCAGAGGCAGAGGTCCTGGGGACATGCAGGTTTTAATCCCACTTCCCCCTCTCTGGGACAGGGCAACCCCATACTGGTGACTATGCTTCTCTGAGCCTCAGTTTCCTCTCCTGAAAGGTGAGGGGTTGGATGGGTGTGGTACTTTCTCTCCAGCACCAGTAAACCTTAGGGTCCTTGAACTCTAGTCCCTTCCCTGCCTGCTTGGCCCCTCCAAGAGTGACCTGGGGTGGCTGGCACTCACTGTTGTGCTTATTCCAGAGTACTGTAGGAAGTGGGGGACACACAGATTGGCCAGCAAGCCCCAGGGTGAGGAGTGGAGGGTAAATAGTAGGTCTGTGTGGGAGCCTAGCACCCTCCCATGGGTTTCTTCTACACGTCTTCACCCCTGTCTTTCCTTCCTTCTTATCTTTCTTCTACCAAGCTGCACCATTCCCCCACATACCCTGGGCTTGCCCCATCACACCTCCATCCTTGCTACCTCCTCTACCCTTTCTCTCATTCCAGATCACCTCCCTCCTCATGGCCTCTCCCTGTCCCATCAGGATTCATGCTGCTTCCCCCGTCTGCACCCTTCCAGAACTTTGGAGGTCCCTGGTCTTATAGTCTAAGAAAACAAATACCCATTGATGCTCCCTTCTGGCTCTGCACGGTGCTAACTGATAGGGACGTGGGGGACACAAAGTAGTCCCTACCTCATGGAACTAAAACTCTACATCAAAGAACAGAGATGAATAGAAGAATATTATAAGTGAACATCAAAGTTTAATAATGACAGTGTCATAAAGGGAAGCACGTGTTGCTTTGAAAGTGACAAGGGAGCTGGTTTAGACTGGGATCCAGGAAGGCCCTTTGGGAAAGTGCCAGCTAAGATGAGGCCTGAGAGTAAGGGAGAGCCAGCCAGTGAAGAAAGGGCCTTCCAGGCAGAGGGAACAGCCCAGGCAAAGACCTGGAGCAGGGAGAAGCCATCTGCCTGCCCTTCTAGACTGTGAGTTCTCCCAGGTTCCACTCTTTTATGTCTCCCTTGAGACATAAAAGACCTGCAAAAAGGTGGAACTCAACTGTTGAAGCAAATTGATCCCAGAAGGGAAAGAGCCTGGAGAAAACAGCTCCCTGAAATCTTTCCCCCTAGGTAGAGCTGCCTGCATGCCCAAACTTGTGCCCAGACTTAAGCAGCTTTCCTTGGTCATGTAATCAGGAGGATGGGATTTGATAAATATATGCCAGGGTTTCCATGAGATCAGGCAAAGCCTCTGGTAACCTCCAGGATGGGTCCCTCCTTCCAGCCTTCATGAGCAGGAGGCAGGAGGATGGAGTCCAAGACCTCCATCTCTGTTGAATCTGGGATTCTCAGAGAGAAGGTACCTGTCATGCAGTTAGCAGTTTATTGAGGCCTTACTCTGTGCCACACATGTGATTCAGCTGATAGACTCACAGCACTCCTCTTAAGAGTCCCATGTGCAGGTGAGGAGAGTGAGCTCAGAGACGCTAAGCAACTTGTTCAAGCTCACCCAGCTAGTGAGCAGTGGTCCTGGGATCTGACCCTCTGGTCTCAGGTCAAGTCACTAGGTTTTTCTGTGCCCCACTGGCTCAGTAGGACACGAGAACAGAAAGCCTGGGACCTCTGTCCAGGGCAGAAAGGAAAGCTTGTTGACCCTGGCTCAGCCCTGTATCTCTTCATCCAGCTCAGGACCCCCTCACCCCTTAACTCAGCCGCCCCTGAACCCTTCTGGTCTACATGGGTCTGGACACCTCTGGACGCGACTCTGCTCCTTGTTTTGTCTTGCTTATCCTGTTTCCCCACCAGAAGGCCAGGCCACCCAGGAGGGATTTATATCCATTTTGTTGATGTGTGTCCCCAATAGCTAGCACAGTGCCTGGCACACAGTAGGTGCTCAGTAAGCATTTATAGAATAAGTGAATAGATGACTGGTTTCTACTCCTGCTCCCTGGGTCCTGAGACCCAGGTCGTTCTCCCCACTCTACCATAGCCACCAACTGCGTGTGGACCACTGTCTAGCATATATATACAAACAGGGTGTCCATAAAGTTCATGTGCAATTTAAAATGTAAATCGCACATGAACTTTATGGACACTGTGTGTGTGTGTGTGTGTGTGTGTGTGTGTGTGTGTGTGTGTATTTATATTTATTTTATTTTTTTCAAAAATAGGCCTTGGGTGCTTAAAACAAGAACATTTGAAACTGCTGCTTAGAGTGAATGCAGCTGTGTGGGATGTTCACACTCACACACCAATGTCCTTGGTTCACCCCCAAGGCACACCTAGTGCCAGCTGGGAGCTGCTCGCTTCACAAGCACTCTCTGTAGGAGGTATCAGTGAGCTGGTGGGGGGCACAAAGTTCCCCCGATGCCTGCTCACGGTGGCCACAAGTACATGCATGCACCCAGGGAGAAAGAAGAAACTTACACAATAGTCACACACAGAGGAGACACATGTGGATCCGCACCCAGACTCTCGGCTTATCTCCCTGCCTGCGCCCTGCCTTCCCTCCTAAGCCTGGCATGAGTCTGGAATGCGTAATAACAGCCTTCAGGGCAAATTAGAACAGGGAGTGAACTCTTTCCCCAACCACAGAGACCAGGGCAGTGTTTTCAGAGGGAATTGCCCCAGAGCAGTGGAGCTGGCTCCGTGTGTGTGTGTGTGTGTGTGTGTGTGTGTGTGTGTGTGTGTGTGTGTGTGGCGTCTGTGTGGGTATATGCAAGCTGGTGTGTGCACATTCTTGGGTGGTGTGATGTGTAAGGAGCCTGGGGTTTGGAGTCCAGGGTATTTCTTCAAGGCCATTTGCTCCCTGGTGGCCTCTTTATGGGAGTCTCTGTATAGGAGCAGTAGCCTCGATTTGCTCACCATGTTCTTGGGGGATTAGATCAGAGAGAGGCCAGGAGGGGTTTGGTGGGTGTTAACCAAAATGCCAGGCTTAGCACTGCTATGTGCGTCGTGTGTGGGGATAGGGAAGTGGGGGAGGACAGCCAGGTCAGGACCAAATAATGCTGATGATGACGATTAAATTTGACAACAACCAATACTTATCAAGTGTTTATTAGATGCCCAAGGGATACTTGATCTGTCTTATCTCATAGGAGCCCTACAATGTAGGGGCTGTTATTGTAGCCTGTTTTACAGGTGGAGATACTGAGGCTCAGGGAGATTAGAATGGTCTGATAGTAATAATTCTTACCTCCCAGGGTGGTTGTGAATGTTGAATGAGGTGCCGGAAGGGCTTGGCATGGCATGTGGCAACTAGAACCCATGCAGTCAACAGCCTAGGTAGCCTGGGCTCTGCAGCTGACAGAATTGAAATCCTACCACTGTCAGCAACCTGTTTTGTGGCCTCAGGCAAGTCACTTATCCTCCTGAGCCTCAGTTTCCTCATGTATAAAATGGGAATGCTAACAGTACCTCCAGGGCAGGGTTTTGAAACTTCAGCCTTATTTTGGGCTGGATCATTCTTTGAGGTACAAGGCTGTCCTGTGCCTTGTAGGATGTTAGTGGCATCCCCTGACCTTGACCTACTAGGTGCCAGCAGCACTCTCTCTTCCCTATGCAACCAAACATTTTATCAGATTTTAAATGTCCCTATTTGGGGGGTGCAGGACCAGCCCCATTGAGAACCACTGGTCTAGGGTCCCCTCAAGAACTGCAAAGCACTTAGCCCTGTGCCTGGCACAGAAGGAGTAACACGGTTACAGTGATGATGGCGATTTATTTTGAAATTATTATTTTATTCTCACTAGAATGCTGACCTCAATCACTATGTGACTTGCTTGGGGCTATGCAGCAGCCAATGAGATTGCAAGTAGCTGAGAGGGGATTTGAACCTGGGGCTGGCTGACTCTGAAACTCCCCATGTTGGAGCTGCCAGAAACCTGGGATGCTGTCCAGGTTGGGGTTCCTTAGGGGAGGAGGTGCAGGCATGGTGGTGGGGGAAACTAGAGGCACCTCCTGCTTCCTTCCTGGTGGGAGTTCCATTAGGCCCTGGGGGGTGCCATGGTGATATGCCAGACATCTCTTCTGCTCCAACCTCAGAGTCCCTAGTGAGGCAGACAGGGCCGTGCTATGCTTGGAGGGGTCTAGTCTGCTCCCTCAGTGCCTTAACATGGCCCCCATTCTTGCACAGCAAAGCCTGAACTCATGTGGCAGCCACAAGGGGCTGAGAGGGTCCAGGTCTCCCTCTCCTACCTGGCAGATGGATGGGGCCTGATGTCTCCAGAGGGAGGTCCTGCCAGGTGCTGGCATTGAGTGGGTGCCTCATATACCTGAGGACCCCAGGAGGAGGCGTGGTCATTGCACGCCTGGGTGATTTGCTAATATCTGCTAATTATCAGGGCCAAGTGAGGAACCAGGTCTGGCTGATTTCAGAAACTGTGTTTCTAATCCTTCCGTTCTCCTTTGTTTGTAATAATTGACAGCCACCCCATTGAATCGCAGGGGTAGCTCTGGATATGTCTGATCTCATATACCACTGCCTACAACATGATGAAGAATCTATTGCAATCCATCCACTTTTCAGAGGAGGAAACTGAGGCTAGTGGAATTCAAGTGACTTGGCTAAGGTCACACTACATGTAAATAGCAGAGCTGGGATTAGAACCCAGGCCTGAATGCCTCCAAAGTCCAGGTTCTCTCTCTCTGTTGTCTGGGGGCAGCCCTGCCAGGAACTCGGATCCTCTGTGCATACTGTTACACCCTCCAGGGAACGCCTTTTGTGGTGTCCTGCCTCTCTGGTCCAAACCTTCTCTCCTGGAAGCCACAGAACAAACAAGGTGGGAACCAGTTTATTTGTTCTTCTACATACATGTCAGGCAGGGAGGAGGAGACATACAAGAGAGGGCTTTTCAGAAGTGCCTAGCCTCCCTCCAGGGATGATCAGAGTTCCAGGAAACTTGGCATCGGTGCCCCCACCTGGCCAACAGTGTGCTGCAGAGGACAGGGGGCTGTGGGTGGCCAGCAGGACCTTGTCCCTCCCGTGTCCTTGCTCCTGGCTAAGCATTGTGCCTGCAAGCCAGAGAGACCTGCTTCAAGTCCAGCTCTGCCCCCCACAAGCCGCACGACTGCCTCTCCTGAAAGCCCACTTTCCTCATCTGAGAAATGGGAACCAATGACACTTTTTTGAAGTTGTCCATTTGGCGCCTAAGGTGCTGGGAACTCAGGGGCGAACATGACAGATATGTTTGCTACTTCCTAGTGTCCTGACACTCACAGCCTGGGAATTACCTACCCTGGAAGCAACTAGGATAAAACCTCCAAGCAGAGAGGCATGGAGCCTGACAGTGAGTGTGGGAGGGTCAGGGAGGACTTCCTGGAGGAAGAGACAGTTGAGCTGGCACAAAAGTGGGTAGGAGTTAAGCAAGCAAAAAAGAGAGGGAAAGGACCAGCACTTTGCATTGGGGAGCAGAGTTTGTGTATAGCAGGAAGTCCACGAATGTCCTAGAGCCTCAGTTTCCTATTCTATAAAATGGGGATCATCCAGATGGCATTAGATGAAGACTATGGGCCCACACAGGAGGTTCATGTGTATTTTCTGAGCACCTCCTATGCCTGGAGCAGATGGTAAATGGTTCTGCTTCAGTAGGTGCTTACTATGTGCTGGGTGCTGCATTGTCCACTGGGGTAGGTGTTCTCTGCTAGTATTCTGTGGGAGGCTTAGACATCCCCATTTCACAGATGGGGAAACTGGGTCTGTGCAATGTCAACTGGGCTAACATTATGCAGTGGCTAAGTGTGGAGCCTGGATTTGAACCCTGCTCCACGGGGCTCCAAATCGGGCGTGGTGGGTCAGTTATAGGCCCTAAGCTATAGGTTTGGAGACACGGTGTGACTCTGAGGCCTGTCCTCTTCCCACTAATGCCCAGGGTAGTTGGACCTAAGGCCAGCTTATGTTTTAAGGTTCCTGAAAGAAGCTCTTGTTGCAGTTCCTGCCTGGGGCTGGCAGCCAACCACATTTGGGAGTGGCCACCCCGCGCCCCTGTCATTACAACGGTGGCTTTGAAGCAGCTGGCAGCAGTGCTACTTGTCCATGTGAGAGGGGGCTTCCTGGAGTCCCCATCACTGGCCGAGCTCTGCCTGACTCCCTCTCGTTCCCTTGCAGGCTGAGCAGTGAATACAGGTCTGGGGCCCGCATGGCAGATTCCAGTGAAGGCCCCCGTGCAGGGCCTGCGGAGGTGGCTGAGCCCCCTGGGGATGACGGCGGCACCCCTGGTGGGGAGGCCTTCCCCCTTTCCTCCCTGGCCAATCTGTTTGAGGGAGAGGATGGCTCTCCTTCGCCACCGGCAGATGTGGGTCGCCCTCCTGGGCCAGGTGATGGTCGACCGAACCTGCGCATGAAGTTCCAGGGCGCCTTCCGCAAGGGGGTTCCCAACCCCATTGACCTGCTGGAGTCCACCCTGTATGAGTCCTCAGTTGTGCCTGGGCCAAAGAAAGCACCCATGGACTCGCTGTTTGACTATGGCACCTATCGTCACCACCCCAGCGACAACAAGCGGTGGAGAAGGAAGGTCATAGAGTGAGTATTGCTGACTGCTTGTGCGGTGGTGTCCCCCTCTGTACTGGTTCCATCTATCCACTCATCCATCCACCTATCATTCATCCATCCACTCAGCCATCTCTATTTCTTCATTCATCCATCATTCATCATCCACCAGCCAGCCATCACCATACACTCATTCATCCATCATCCATACATCCACTCACTCTTTCATCTACTCATCCATCATCTGTCATCCATCCATCACCTATCCATCATCCATCTGTCCATCATCTATCATATATCCATTATCCATCCATCATCCATCTGTCCATCATCCATCATTCATCCATACATCTATTTTCCATCCATCATCCATCTATCCATCTGTCCGTCATCCATCATCTGTCCATTATCTGACTGTCATCCAGACACTCATCCATCTACCCACCCATCCATCACCCATCTTTTCATTTGTCTGTTTATCTATACTCTATCTATCCTCCCACTCATTTATATACAATGGTTTACTCATCTATCTCTACATTCATTTATCTGCTTTTTTAATCCACCTATCCTTATATACCCCCATCCATTTACTTGTCTGTCCATCTGTCTACCCACATAGCCAACCATTTGTTCATTATCATCCACTTATTTATACCGCTATTTACCCCTCCATCCATTCATTCATTCATCATCTATGCACCCATTCATCCAGATATATCTGTCTACCCATTCATCTGTCATCTATCTCTCCATCCATACACCCATACAACCAATCTTCCATTCATCTACCATTTACTCACCCAAATATCCATTTATCCTCCTATCTACCCACTGTTTCTATTCATCTAGCCATTCAACTATCTATCAAATTATTTGTCGTTCATTTATCCATTACCTGTCTAATGCTTGATTACTTGCCTGCCTGCCTTCCTTCTTTCTTTTCTCTCTCTCTCTCTTTTTTCTTTTTTTAGACAGAGCCTCAAACTGTTGCCCTGGGTAGGGTGCCGTGAGCATTCTCAGGGTGAGTGAGCACTCTCTCACAGTATGTGAGCTCACAGCTCACAGCAACCTCCAACTACTGGGCTTAAGCGATTCTCTTGCCTCAGCCTCTCAAGTAGCTGGGACTACAGGCGCCCACCACAACACCTGGCTATTTTTTGGTTGTAGTTGTCATTGTTGTTTGGCAGGCCTGGGCTGGATTCAAACCCACCAGCTCTGGTGTATGTGGCTGGTGCCTTAGCCACTTGAGCTATAGGCGCCGAGCCTTTTTTCTCTCTTTCTAACTACCAGTTCATTTCTCCAGCTGTCTGTCCATTCATTTGTTCATTCACTCATTTATTTGCTTAGTCACTAACGCATTCATTCATTTACTCATCTTTTCACCCATTTTCCCATCTATTCATCTGTCCATCCACCCATACATCCATCCATTCATCCATCTACCTTCTTCTCTTGGCATACACCCAGCTGCCTCTCCTGGTCTTCTCTAAGTATCACCTTCATTCCTGGGCATCTAGTGGTTTTCCTGGGACTTTGAGAGAGTCAGAAGCCCTCCCTTAAAGGAGGACTGGCTGAAAGAAAAGAAGAGTTCTTTCGGCCATGGAGCCTCCACTCCTGCTGAGCAAGTGTAGCCAGCATGTGATACTATCTATCGTCCCAACCCTCCTGTCCCTAAAGTACCCTGAATTGACACAGTCTGACACCAGCCCCTTTCCTCAGCTGCTTCCTGAAAATCCCTCTGTGTGTGTGTCACGGAGGATGGTCCTGAAGTCTGAAGGTGTCCTGTAACTGCCCAGTCCTACCCTCTCTCTCTCCCTTGCTACGGATTCATTTATGCTCTTACATGGAGCCCATGCACCGTCTCAATCCTTGGTCAGTCAGGAGCTATCCCCTTTGTAAACCGAGTCTCTGATTCACTTGTGGACATTTCTTGAGTGCTCACTATGTGCCAGGCAGTGGGGTTGGCCCTGTGAGTGGGTCAGTTTCTTCCCCTATTGTGGCACCTTTAGTTTAGTGGGTAAGGTAGGCAATAAGTAAGGGAATGAGCACATGAATGTGCAATGGGAGTTGGGGGAGGGGCTGAGGTTGGAGGGGAAAGGAAACAGGAATGGTAATCCAGGAGGGCTTCTTGGAGGAGTCAACATTTGAGCCCAAAGCTAGGGGCTGAGATGGGGCAGCCGAAGAGATGGGGAAGGGGTGTCCCAGATGGAGAGAGATGTGAATGCCAGGGCTGGAGGGGCTATCTGCAGCCTCTACAACTTCTGTTCAGAGGTGCCCAGGTGTCCCCCGTCACTCTGTCCGCAGGTCCTCCGGGGTCCTTATGGAAGCTGCTGGTCTTCCCTTCCTTTCCTCAAGCCCTCCTCCCCACCTGAGGCAGGCAAAGCCATGTAGGGTATCTCAGGTGTGGCTGAGCTCCTGAGGTCTCCAGAGACCCCAAAAGATGCTCTAGTGAGGTCTAGTGGGGGTAGTATTTTATTTTTGACTTAAAGGTCAAAGTTTAGGAGCAGATAAAGAAGGGGCTGCCCAGGTTCCCTCATTAGAGGGTGTACCAGTTTTTGCGCCCCTGTTGACAAGAGAGCCTCTCTTATCCTACCCTTAGTGCCAAAGACCCCCCCTCCCCCCAGTGCCCTCTCTGGCACCTCCCTTGAGGTAGAAAGTTTGAGCCCTGAGCAGAGGAAAGCCAGAGAGTGGCTGTCTCCTTCTTGTGGTGAGATATGCTGGGTACAGCCAGATGCCAGCTTTGTCTGCCCTCGCAGCCCCATCCCATCCAGCCTTGCAGCCTGACCTGGCCTCAGTTTCCCTCGCTGCATTCCTGCTACCCCTCTGGCCCCGCTTCCTCTTATCAGGGTTTACTCTCTGCTCCTTTCCTCTCTGTTCTTCTCACTCCCTGGCTCTGCTTCCATCTTTCTGTCTATCCTTTCACTCAGTTCACGATTCCTTCTGTACCCCAAGGTGTACCAAGCACTGGGCCAAGTGAGAACTTGACAGAGAAAGGGGACTTCTGCCCTCATGGTGACCCCAGGCTACCTCTTTCTCTCTCAGGCTTAGCACAGAATAGGTTCCTAATTAATGTTCCAGGAATAACTGAATGTCTCCAAACCCTCCTTCTTTTAGTGTCTGTTTCCGGACTTTCTCTGTCATTGTCTTCTTCTACCTGCTCTGTAGCTCAGCTCCAGACACACAGTAGGTGCTCACTGATATTGGTAATATCAGCTAACATTTGTGGCGGGCCCTGAGTGAGTACCCTATGAGCTTGGCCTTGTTTGTCTCAAATGTTTGTTGAATGAATAAGTTAATGAGTGAGTTATGGAATGAATGAACGAGATGCTTTATCTTTTAGAGTTCTTTTTTTTTTTTAGGCAGAGTCTCACTCTGTTGCCAGGCTAGAGTGCTGTGGCCTCTGCCTAGCTAACAGCAACCTCAAACTCCTGGGTTTGAGTGATATGTCTGCATTAGCCTCTGGAGTAGCTGGGACTATAGGCACCTGCCACAATGACCAACTAATTTTTCTATTTTTAGCTCTTGCTCAGGCTGGTCTCGGAACCTGAGCTCAAGGGATCCTCTCAGCTCAGCCTGTCAGAGTGCTGTGATTATAGGTGTGATCCTATAATCCAGCCTGCTTTACTTTTTAGTCTGCTTCTCCTGTTTTCTCTCTTTGTCTCTTTCAGTCTTTGCCTGCCTTATTAAGTACTCAATAAATGATTAATGGATGGGTGAGTGGGTGAGTGGATGGATGGATAGATGAATGCATGATAGGGAGAGGGGTGGGTGGGTGAGTGAAAGGATAGATGGATAGATAGATGGGTGAGTAGATGGTTGGATGGGTGGAAGTATAAGTGGTTGGATGGATGAGTAGATGGATGAGTGGACATATTGATGGTGAGTGGATGGATGGGTGGATGAGTAGATGGGTTAGTGGAAGGATGGATGGATGGATGGACAGTTGTATGAATGGGTAGATGGATGAGTGGATGGATGGATAGATGGACAGTTGGATGAATAGGTGGGTGGGCTGGCTTGTGTATTTCTTTCTACAGGTACTGGCATTAATTTGCTGGATAAAACATTCCTTGGAGTTTCCAGCTGCCCTTTCCCACTCAGTCCGGTCCTCCCTAGAGCTTCAGCTGCCCCCTCAAGCCCTGGACCCCTGAGGCCAGGGACTGTGGTGCAGGCAGGAGATGAACCCTCCCATCTCCCTGCTTCCCCATCCTCTCCAGGAAGCAGCCGCAGAGCCCCAAAGCCCCCGCCCCCCAGCCACCACCCATCCTCAAAGTCTTCAACCGGCCCATCCTCTTTGACATCGTGTCCCGAGGCTCCACAGCTGACCTGGATGGGTTGCTCACCTTCCTGCTGACCCACAAGAAGCGCCTGACTGATGAGGAGTTCCGGGGTGAGCCACCCAAGCTGTCGTAGCTGACAGGCCAGACAAGGGTTGGAGGGGATGCCTGGCATTGGGAGCCCCCTTTTCCTCAGCATCTTCCCTTGGGTCAGTGAACTGCATTGGCCTGGACCAGTACTGGATAGGGAGTCTGGTCCTGTGTGTCCTTCACTACGTTACTTAACCTCTCGGGGCTTAGGCCACCTACTTACTCATTCATTTCTCTGGTCTTTATTTATGAAAAGGTTACTGAAGTAGGTAAGCAGAATCCACCCACCTGGATTTGGATCCCAGTTCCACCATATAAGGAATGTGTGGCCTCTCTGAGAAATAATCATATAAACTATAAACTGGGAAATAATAGCAGTGTAGACCTGGCCTCCAAGGAGAGCTCATCCCTGAAAGTGCTGCAGAGAGGTCAGGAGGGCCGGACCCCTGTCATCTCAGGGTCTGCCCAACCCCAGGTTTAGGGCATTCTGGCTTTAGGACTCCTCTCCTGAGGCTGAAGCCTGGGCCCAAAGAGCACACTCTCCAGCCTCCTCTAGGCTTGAAACACCCACCTCAGGGCACCACTGTCCTCTGCCGCTCCAGGCCTTACCTGTAAATGGCAAGCTGGCCTGTGAGCTCCTCCAACCAAATCAGCTGCCTACTCTGTGCTGGGCACCAGGTGAGCCACCGGAACTGGCCACACAATCCCACATGTTAGTATACAATGTCAGGAATTACGCACGCACTACAAAGAAGGCCCTGTCTCAGGAAGGCCGAGATCTGAAAAAGCTTCAGAGATGATAGGAGAGGACATTTCTTGAGACTTCAGTTGCTTTAAATTAAGTACTCAAACAGGGCGATCAAATCCGAGGTAGGTTGTCCACGTATCCCTTTACCAACCTGGTTCTTAACACCAAAACAATACGATGCAGTTCATTCTGTCAGAAAAGAATTACTGAGTTTATAAAACATTTATTCGGCCAGGCGCAGGGGCTCACGCCTGTAATCCCGGCACTCTGAGAGGCCTAGGCAGGTGGATTGCTTGAGCTCAGAATTTGAGACCAACCTGAGCAAAAGTGAGACAGGTCTCACTAAAATCTTCACTAAATTTCTTTAGTAAATTTATTCACTAAAAATAGAAAAACTCACGCAAGAGGATCTCTTGAACCCAAGTTGGAGGTTGCTGTGAGCTATGATGCCACAGCACTCTACCCAGGGGACAGCTTGAGACTCTGTCTCAAAATTTTTTTTTTTTCCTGGATGACTATGTGGCCTTGTTTGGGGCCAAAAGCTTATAGTTGGGGGGTGGGGATGGGGGGCGACAGGGTTCCTCGGTACCCCAGAGTAATTCAGTGACAGTGCAAATAATTTCATTTGGAGAGAACCCACATTTAAGCCCTGGTCAAATGGCTCGTCAAGTTCACTAGGCAAAAGCCAGAGCCTTGAGGCAGAGCAAATCCCATGAAATGAGCGATGGCGCTTGTGACTTCCGTGGGCAGAGCTGTGCTGCGCTGGGCTTTTCCAGGCTTCCAGCTTCCCCAAGCTCAAGATTGGGGGCGGGAGGTATCTTAGCCTTGTCTGAAAGCCACCAGAGGAATGTGTGTCTGTGCATGAGAGTGGATGGAGAAACGTAAGTTAGGCTTGGGAATGGGTCCCTGAAATTGTAGTGTGTGTATGTGGGTGGGTGTGTAAAGGGAGAATCACCTGAAGCTTGTGCAAATTAAGCTTCAGGCCCCTCCCCCCCTTTTTTTGCAGTTTTGGCCGTGGCGGGTGGTATATGGGGCCAGCGCCCTACTCCTTGAGCCACAGGCGCCGCCCCTTGCTGTGGTCCTTTCTAAAGCCCTGAACTTGATCCATGACTCACAAAACCTGGATCAGCCCCTGCATATTTTTCTGGCTAGAGGCCCAAATGATTGTCGAGGTGCCCCCAACCCCAACGCACACACACCCGGCGGCGAAGTTTCCCAACCTCTCCTTTGTCAATTGGCAATTGCAGGGCCCCTGACCGCGCTCTGCCCTGGGCGGCGCCACCTCGCCACCTGTTGGTCATCTCTGGAACTGCGTGTCCCACTCCATCTTGGGGAAGAGGCTGCTCCTGGCTTCTCATTCCAGGACCCAGGCTAGCAGCCCTGCGGCCCGCCGCCCGCTGCAGTCCTTGTCTGAGGGCGAAGCCCAAATCCAGTTTTTAGTTCCACTTTGGGTTACTTGTGGTTTGGAATTACCTAGGGTGCCCCGTTTGCCTCTTCATTGAATGCTTATTAATTCAGCCAACGGTATTGGGCACCTACCAAATGTTAGGTGCATTGCTCGACAGGGGGTGAACCATAGTGAGTGAAGCAGATATGATCCTGCCTCGGGGCTGCTCGCAGGCTCCTGGGTGAGACTGGCTTTGATCAAGCAACCACAGAAATAAGCTCACATTAATTTAATATAAACTTTAATGGGTGTTAATAAGAGACCATATCAGAGGATTTGCCTGGTCGGAGGGAATCTGGGAGAGCTTCCTGGAGGAGGTGACACTTAAGTGAGTCTGAGTGAGTTGCAGTGAACCAGGTGGAAAGAGGAGGGAGGAGTGATTCAGATTGGGGAGGGAGTGAAGAAGGCCCCGTGGCTTTTCAGGACCAGTGTGGAAAATAAGTGACCATTCTAGCTGCTACGTGGAAGTGGATGAAAGAAGGCCACAGAGGCTGGGGGAAATGAGGACGGTATCCTGGGCATGAGAGACAGTGGGCTGGGCTGGAGTGGTGGCAGCAGAGGTGGAGATCTGTTGAGGGATTGGGGAAATAGGAAGAAAAATTGATAGGACATGTTGGGTATGTGTGGCACATAAGAGAGGGCAAGGAGAGAAAGGTGACACTAAGGCTTTTGGCTGGATCGAGACACCATCCTCTTGAAAGGGGATATATGCAGGCTGGGGTTGGAATTGGGAGGGAAAAGGTGAAGTCAGCGTACAGATTGCAAGTTGCCTGGCTATAGAAAATAATGAGGAAATGAACTGACACCACCTCAAGGCTGGAGCTGGGTGTGCATGTCTTGGCCATGCACATGGGGAACTGGAGTCAGTTATTCATTAAAAAAATAGTTACCTGGTGTCGTCTCTGGGCTGGACACCAGGTGTGCAGCAGGAAGCAGCTGGGAACCAGGCTTGACCAAGAAGCCCCTTCTTGGGAGGCTAGGCCTGGGATTCAGGTCTCACCAACCCCTGGAGTCCAGGGAGACAGATCCTGAAGCTCCCACACCCCAGTGGCATGATGACTGCAATAGTAACATTCATTGAAGACTCCTCTCTGCCTGGCACCAGGCTCACCAACAAATATTGATTAGCTCATTGATTGCCCTTCATCGCCTCAATTTAGCCAGAAAGGAAGCTAAGCAGAGAAAGGACTACACAGGAGTCGGGAGCAAAGCTAGAATTTGAACTCCAAGATCCCTGGCTCAGAGGGGGCACCTTAACCCACACCTGCGTCTTCCACCTTTTGGCCATTTCTGAGTCCCTTGTATGATTTTGCCTTGTGCCTGATTCACTTGTTTCATTGACTCAACTCTTTTGAGATATACATCAACTTGTGAAACCATAGAAGTTATAAGAGAAAGAAAATTGCAAATGGATGTTAGCAAGTATCCATGAGAGGTGTTAGGGACCCATTAGTACCACATGGAAACACAACTTCATGAGACAGATCTGCCAATGAATAAAACCTTCAGTCTTATTATTGCTGCATCTCTGGAACATCACAATCTTTCCCTGCCCCTCCTAAGGTAATTTCACATCAACCATGGCACTCAGTCCCTTTAGGGAATGCTGCACCCCTCTGTTTTCCTCTGGGGGCACAAGTGTAAATGCTTTATGGAAAAAGTATTCTATGTTTCAACATGTGGGCAAACATTGCCTAGTGTTCGTTGCTTTTAGAGGCTCACAGTCCCTGTTAGCTTATTAAAGACTCTGAGAGGTCCTGTAGCAAAGAAATACAGCCTTGTTTAACCCGGCATCCCCACTATTTGATTACAAAGCCTTTAAAAAATTCTTCCCAAACATGATTCATTAAATAAATACCAATCTACAGACTGTGGCCTCCTGTATTTCAAAGCACTTTTACTCCCTTGAGTTTATTTGACCTTCTCAGCCCCGTGGGAGGCAGAGAGAGTAACCCACGATGTCCCCACTGGACAGACAGAGGAACAGGCTCAGAGAGGATGTGTGACAGCCAGGTCTGGATCCAGGACCTCTAACTCCCTGCCCAGTGTTCTGTGCCCCAGGACCCAGAAGTTCAGGGCCACAGGTCAGAGCACCACCTCATCCTCTATGTCTGTCCCCCCAGAGCCATCCACGGGGAAGACCTGCCTGCCCAAGGCCCTACTAAACCTGAGCAACGGCCGCAATGACACCATCCCTATGCTCCTGGACATTGCCGAACGCACTGGCAACATGCGCGAGTTCATCAACTCACCCTTCCGAGACATCTACTACCGAGGTGGGTACCCTGGCCAGGCGGGGTTGATGCAGAGAGTGGTGGTAAAGACAGTGACCCCTGAGAGTTTTGGTCTGGTCCTCAAGTACCATCCTGTATTCAGGCTGAGGTCACCAACCGCCTGGCTGCAGACCAGTTCCAGTCCATGGCCTGTTAGGAACTGGGCTGCCCAGCAGGAGTGAGTGACAGGCGAGTGAGCAAAGCTTCATCTGCATTTACGAGTCCCCATCACTCGCATCAGCGCCTGAGCTCCGCCTCTTGTCACTTCAGTTGTGGCATTAAATTCTCATAAGAGCATGAACCCTACTGTAAACTGTGCATGAGAGGGATTGAGATTGCATGTTCCTTATGAGAATCTAATGCCTGATGATCTGCAGTGGAGATGGAGTGGGCTTGGAAACCATCTCCCACTACTCCTCCAGTCCAGGAAAATTGTCTTACATAAACCAGTCCCTGGTTTCAAAAATGTTGGACTACTGTAACCAGGGACTGATTGTTGAATGAATGAATGGATGGATGGATGGATGAAGGAATAACTACCCTTTCCAACTTTTAGGATCTTTGACCTGAGTTTTAGGATCAAAGATTCCAAAATTCTGAGATTCAGTGAGCCTAGTGATTTGTGACGTTGGGAGTCTGGTCCTAAGAGGCTGCAATGCTAGACACCCCAAGGCTCTACAGTAATGAGTCCATGAGTGAGAAGCTCTAAGAGGCAAAGCTGACTGTACAAGCTTCCCAGCTCTGGATTCTTTTTCGGGGGGTGGGGGTGGAGGTGGGGACAGAGTCTGACTCTGTCCTCCTGGGTAGAATACCGTAGTGTCATAGCTTATAGAAACCTAAAATTCTTGGACTTGAGCAAGCCTCTTGCCTCAGCCTCCCAAGTAGCTGGGACTACAGATGCCTGCCACAAGGCCCAGCTACTTTTTTGTTGCAGTTGTCATTGTTGTTTAGCTGGCCTGGGCTGGGTTCAAACCTGCCAGCCTAGGTGTACGTGGCTGATGCTGTAATTGCTGTGCTGTGAGCGCTGAGCCTACAAAAAATATTTTTAAATCAAGCAGGTGTGATGGTGCACATGCTTGTAGTCCCAGATATTTGGGAGGCTGAGGCAGGAGGATCACTTGAGCATACGAGTTCAAAGTTGCAGAGAGCTATAATCATGCCACTGTACTCTAGCCTGGGCAATGGAGCAAGATCCTGTCTCAATTAAAAAAAAAAAAGATTAAAAGTCATGAATTGTATATCCCAGTCCAAAACGCTATGAGACCAAGATACTGTTGCTGAGTCTGAAAAGTTCCTGCATTTGGGATTCCACAAAGTAGATAAACCTTTGGGTTTAAAATTCTGCCTCTACAATGAAACAGATCTGAGACTGCATCAAAAATTCCACATTCATCTGCAGCCCCACTTGTGGCCCTTGGGTGTTCCTGGCCAAGGCCCTACCTGCAGCGCCCACCCCAAAACCTGCATTCTGTACCTTACCCTCACCTCAGAGCAAGCCCTGCCGGAGCCCTCAATGCCCCATCCCCTGCCCCCAGGTCAGACAGCCCTGCACATCGCTATCGAGAGGAGGTGTAAGCATTACGTGGAGCTCCTTGTGGCCCAGGGAGCCGATGTCCATGCCCAGGCCCGTGGGCGCTTCTTCCAGCCCAAGGATGAGGGCGGCTACTTCTACTTTGGTGAGGAGGGGTGGGGTGGGGTGGGGGTGACAAAGCACTTGGTGGGGAAGCTTGAGTGTGGGAGACGTGGGGTACAGGTTGGTGTCTGCAGCCCTGAGAGCTCCCTTATCACCCAGAGCCGTGCTGCACATTGTTCTCGCCTCTGAGGTGTAAGTGCCAGGGGAGAGTCAGGGACCTGGGTTCAAGCCCTCCCTCTGCTACTTCTCAGCCTTGTGACCTCACCTCCCTGAGCCTTGGCTTCCCCATCTGTAGGGGGATCATGAGCGTCCCCTCAGGTTGTGAGGGGTACTGGTGCCTAGCACATTACTGTCTCCATTCTTTAGTCCGACTTACACTGGGACCATGTGGTCACAGTTGGACCAATGAAACATTTTGTGTTTTGTGTCTGCTTAAAGGCACACATTCTGTAGGCCTCAGGGACAAAGCCACACAGAGTTCCACCATCATGTGTTTCCCTCACAGCCTCCCAACTGTAGGGCTGTGCCCTCAAATAGCCACACCCATCTCCCCAGCATCACCCACAGAAACGTGCATTCCACACACAATGCAACTGTTGGTGCTGTGTCCATTATCGTGGTGTGTGTCCCCCAAGCTCCTGAAGACAGAGTTACACCCGGGTCCCTTTTACTGATGTCCTTGCCATGTCCTCTGGCCCATAGGCGAGCTGCCTCTGTCGCTGGCCGCCTGCACCAACCAGCCTCACATCGTCAACTACCTGACAGAGAACCCCCACAAGAAGGCAGACATGCGGCGGCAAGACTCTCGTGGCAACACAGTGCTGCATGCGCTGGTGGCCATCGCAGACAACACCCGTGAGAACACCAAGTTCGTCACCAAGATGTACGACCTGCTGCTGCTCAAGTGTGCCCGCCTCTTCCCTGACAGCAACCTGGAGGCTGTGCTCAACAATGATGGCCTCTCACCCCTCATGATGGCTGCCAAGACAGGCAAGATTGGGGTAAGTGTGAGGCTTCGGGGGGCCACCTCTGACCCACTCGCTGTCATCCCTCTACACACACACACACACACACACACACACACACACAGGGAGGGGCTGCTGCTGACATTTATTTTTACTAATTTGTGTACCCACATCCCATCATGCTAACCCCATGTGCAGATGTCCCAGCTCAAGAACCTGCTGTGGCTTCCTAGTATCTAGTGGAGCTACTCAACTTCATCCCTGCGCCTCTCACCTCCCTAGTGGGGAGTGGTTACTCCACTCTCGCCAGCCAGGTTAAGCCATTGATAGAAAACTGAGTCTCAGAGCTCCAGCCTATAATACTTCCAGCTACTAACTGGCTGAGTGGCCTTGCACCATTTCCTTTCCCTCTCTGGACCTGGGGACAGGTTCTAAACCTGAGCATGACTGACATTTTGGACTGGCTGGTTCTTTGTGATGGGGGGGATTTTCCCATGCACTGTGGGATGTTGAGCATCATTCCTGGCCTCTACCCCCTAGATGCCAGTAGCATCTCCCCCATCACACTTGTGATGATCAAAAATGTCTTCAGATATTGCCAGATTGTCCTCTGGGGGGCACCATTACCTTGATTGAGAGCCTTGCCTGGAGCACCCTAGGGCAGTGATTTTCAACCGGTCTGCTGAGGCACAGTGGTGTGCTGTGAAAAATTTTAAAGATCATTAATTAAATTATTTTCCAAAAGAAGTTCAAAGCACAGCAAGTACATTCTTTTTTTTTTTTTTTACTCTTTTTTATGATTAACATAATTTAAGTGTGCTGCAGAAGTTTAAATATAGGTTCAAGTGTGCCGTGAGATAAAAAAGTTTGAAAAACACCGATCTAGAGGCAGGAGCCCCATCCAAGCCCTGACTCTACCACTTTCCATCGTGTGACCTTAGGTATCTCACTTCATCTTTCCTTGCCTCAGTTTCCCTGTCTATAAAATGGAGGTAATAATAATGCCATCTGGTATAATGTTGTGACAATTAAATAAAGCAATCCACATAAAGTTCTTAATAAAGAGCCCAGGATAGGTTGTAAGTGCTCAGTAAATGGTAGGTATCATTAAACTATTAAAATATAGCAAAACTATCTAGGTTCAGGGGCACATGCCTGTAGTCCCAGCAACTTGGAAAGCTGAGGTGGGAGGATTACTTTCAGCTAGGAGTTCGAGACCTGCTTGGGTGATATAACAAGATCCTATCTCTAAAGAAATAAAAAGTATGGGGGGTGGCGCCTGTGGCTCAAAGGAGTAGGGCACTGGCCCCATATGGCAGAGGTGGTGGGTACAAACCCAGCTCCGGCCAAAATCTGCAAAAAAAACCCCCAAAAACAAAGAAATAAAAAGTATGGTTCAGCGCTTGCAGCCTTAGTGGCACTTAAGGGTGCCAGCCACATACACGGGGCTGGTGGGTTCAAACCCAGCCTGGGCCTGCTAAACAACAATGACAACTACAAGAACAATAACAACAACAACAACAATAACAAAATAGCCAGGGCCTGTAGTCCCAGCTACTGGGGAGGCTGAGGCAAGAGAATTGCTTAAGCCCAAGAGTTTGAGGTTGCCACGAACTATGACGCCATGGAACTCTACTAAGGGCAAAAAAGTGAGACTCTTGTAAAAAAAAAAAAAAAAAAAAGAAAGAAAGAAAGAAAAAGTAAAATATACCCAAAGTTACTAAAATTGCAGTTATATGAGGGCCCTGAAGCAGTAGAAAAGTCCTGGATTTAAATTCTGAATTTCCCCTAAAGTCACGTGATTGCAGGCGATTCCCACCCCCACTCAGGTATGGTGATGGGAAGGGCTAGATGTGATCATTCTTATTATAATTCATATATTAGTAAGATTGATTCATTGCTATTTGATCTACATGAAGAGGATATTCATTACAATTAAGATGTCGAAGGCTCACTCAGGCTCAGCCTGACTCTAGCTGGCTGGTGGAGTGGCTTCTGGAGTGCCCTTCATGTTTCTGAGCCTCCATCTGTAAACCAAGACAGTTAAGAACTAGGATTAAACATGATGACATGAGAAAGGGGTTCAGTGAATAGTAGGTGCTCAGTTGATCTCTTCCTCCCTTCCATCCTGTTCTCTCTGGGGGCCCCATTTGATGAGCTGTGCCCAGCTCCCAGGGTCCCTCCCTGGATCCCTTGACTCTCCCCCACTTCTTCTGATGCAGATCTTTCAGCACATCATCCGGCGGGAGGTGACAGATGAGGACACACGGCACCTATCCCGCAAGTTCAAGGACTGGGCCTATGGGCCGGTGTATTCCTCTCTGTACGACCTCTCCTCCTTGGACACATGTGGGGAAGAGGCCTCGGTGCTGGAGATTCTGGTGTACAATAGCAAGATTGAGGTGAGTACCGTGTTGGTAGGTGGGGTGTGGGGAAGGAGAGGTACAGCTGGAGCAGGGATGGGGCTCTGAGACTGGGTGGGGGAGCCCAGGCCTCTGAGACCCAGCATGGTGGGTCTGTTAGCTAAGTGCAAAAGAAGGTGCCAACTAAGTGTCCAGAGTAGTGTCTGGCACATGGGGAAATGAGCAAGGCTTGTGGGAAGGTGGACTTTGAGGGGCAGGTAGAACTGGGTTGGCATCCTGGCTCTGAATCTTGTTACGTGTGACTCAGGACAAGTGACTCTTGTCTCTTTGTTCTCAGCTTCCTTATTTGTAACCGAGGGTTAATAAGTTCATTGGAAAGGCCAAATGTTCCAATTTTAGAACAGCCTGGCACAGAGTAAACATGTATCAGCTACTCTCAATGGTGGCTAGAAAACCCCTTTCTGCCCTATACAGCAGTATTTTGTGAACATCTTTCTGCACCATTAAATATTCTTCCACAATATCATTGCTGCTTGTAAATGTACCATGTGGCTGCGTGTAAATGTACTGTGTGTGCAAACAAACCATTCTTCTATGGGTTTGTTTCTGCCTTTTAACTATGGGGAATAACCCTACAATGGCATCTTTGTGGCTACATTGTTGCACAAATCATGTTTATGAAGAAACTCAAGTTATTAGAGGAACAGGATGCTGCACAAAGGGGGCAGAATATGGTAGGGACTGCTGGTAGGCCGTTTCGGTTCCAGCCCTTCCCTCCACAGAGCTTACTGGCTCTGTGAACTTGGCTTCCTTGTAGACCTCATTTCCATCACCTTTGAAATTAGTGACCAACTTGATTTACAGCCAGGGTGGCAGGAGGTTTAGCATTTCAGTTGCAAAGTGAATGGTTGGTGGTGTCTACCCAGGAAACTGTGTGAGTGTAACTGTGTAGGGCGCAATTAGTGATGTCTGCCCTGGATGGATTACAGAATTGTGGTTAGTCCAGTCATTTTATCATCTTTGGATCCCAGGGATTTGTATTTTTAGCCCACTACATGGGGGATTTTGCTACCAGCAGGTTGGTCTCAGATTGGAATTTGGAAACCATAAAAATAATTTTTTTTTTTAGATAAGATCTTGCTTTGTTGCCTGAGCATGAGGGCAGTTGTGTGATCACAGCTCACTGCAACCTCAAATTCATGGACTCAAGCAATCCTGCCTTAGCTGGAACTATAGGCATACGACATGCCCAGACAATTTTTCTACTTCATGTCGAAATGGGATGTCACTGGTTTGCTCAATCTGGTCTCAAATTTCTGACTTCAAGGGATCCTCCTGTCAGCTTCCCAGTGTGCTAAAATTACAGGCATGAACTACCGTGTCTGGCCTTAGAATAAATGTTTTTATGGGGCTGTATACTGAGTTCTCTGATGCTAGCCTAGGGTGGAAAGGTAAGTTGAGACAGAATTAGGCAGAGCCTCCAACCCCGAGTCTAAGAGTTTAGAGTTGATTCTCAGTATTTGTCCAGGTCCCTATAACTTCGTAAGTGCAGCTGAAGAATGTAGGAAGGAATGTGGTCGTGGGGAGCAGGAAGGGAAGGTGTGTTGGAGTCAATCTGTCCAGATCCTCCACCTCAGGAAGGTGGTCCCCGCCCCGACCACTATGCCTCTCACAGAACCGCCATGAGATGCTGGCTGTGGAGCCCATCAATGAACTCCTACGGGATAAGTGGCGCAAGTTTGGGGCTGTCTCCTTCTACATCAATGTGGTCTCTTACCTGTGTGCCATGGTCATCTTCACCCTCACTGCCTACTACCAGCCAGTAGAGGGCACCGTGAGTACCTGGGGACTGGCAAGGGCTGGGGCAGGCGCTGGGCTGGACCACTCAGGACTAGGGTTCAACTGTGTCCTCCTGGGTCTCCATGGACTTAGGAATGGGTTGGGGAGGTGCCCCCAACACCCAGGGGTGGTTCTGAGCCAAAAGGAAGAGAGTGAAGGAGAAGGAGTTCCAGGATCCAGATGATCAGGGTCTGCAGGAACATCTGGATCTGGGGCAAATGTTGGAGAGTCTGGGTGAGGACCTGTGCCCCCTGGTCCCCCAGCCACCCTACCCTTACCGCACCACGGTGGACTACCTGAGGCTGGCTGGCGAGGTCATCACGCTGCTCACTGGAGTCCTCTTCTTCTTCACCAACGTGAGTGCCTGGACTCCCATCCCCCCACCCTGCCTGCCTGCCTCCATCCTCCTCTTCTTCCTCCGCTGGCTTGCTGTTCCTCCCTCCCTCCTCCTTGCATTCCCCCTTCTCTTCTTCTGCCTCCTTCTCCAACCCTGTGTTCTCCTTCTCTGCTTTCTCCTCCCTTCTCTGTGTGGGACTCAGCCTCCTTTTCTGCTGGCTCTTCCCCCATCTCTTCCTTTCTCGCCTCTACCCTCCTGCTAGCTCCACGCCTTCCGCCTTCCATGTGCCTCCTCCCCTTCTCCAGATCAAAGACTTATTCATGAAGAAATGCCCTGGAGTGAACTCTCTCTTCATCGATGGCTCCTTCCAGCTGCTCTAGTGAGTAAGACCCCTAGGCCAGCAGCTCCTGGGTAAGGAAGGCAGTATCAGGCTGGTGGGTCATTCAGATTTGGGGGCAACTCTAACTCAAAGTGAGGACAGAGCCAAGCTCAAGCAGCGGGGTCTTCTGGTTAATGAAATATTCTGGTTACCATATATTCCAGGGATAGAAGTAATTTTAAGCTCTTTCTTTGGGGATTGATTGCTAATGTCTGCCTGGAGTGCCATCTTAAGAATTTGGAGGCTGTGTCTGTTTAGTGGGAAAGAGTGCTGTGATTGATGATGTCTGCCAAGGGCACAAGTAAAAGGGAGAAAAATGGGTCCTACATCTTTTCCATTTTCCTTAGAGTTGGAGAACAATAAAATTCATAAAATCTTCACTCACAGAACACCACTAAATCTTTTTCTGGCAATCCTAAAGGGCATCACCTTATAGAGCCTCAGAGCCATTACATACACATTAGTTGCCAGCTGGCTGAGCATTCTGGTTAACAGAATGCTGAGGAACCTCATTAATCCACTTTGTTTCTTTTCTGGGGGTCCAAGAGGTAGTGAGATGTCTTGTTATCCTGGAGGCTTGGGAACATGTCTGCCCCTCCAGGGCCTCACAATCCCCTTTCTCCTCTGGCCTCTCTGTGGTCTCTGCT
The DNA here is from genome assembly GCA_963574355.1 of Loris lydekkerianus. Lineage (NCBI taxonomy): Eukaryota > Metazoa > Chordata > Mammalia > Primates > Lorisidae > Loris > Loris lydekkerianus. Next base: position 126,783 of record CAUYPK010005535.1, on the reverse strand, counting down.
GCCCATAGCTTCATCTACTCCGTGCTGGTGATCGTCTCTGCAGCTCTCTACCTGGCAGGGATTGAGGCCTACCTGGCTGTGATGGTCTTTGCTCTGGTCCTGGGATGGATGAATGCCCTTTACTTCACCCGTGGGCTGAAGCTGACGGGGACTTACAGCATCATGATCCAGAAGGTGGGGGGTGGGGGGGGAACCTCTGGACACAGGTGTCCCCAGAGGGAGCCACAAATTCCACGTGCATGCCTTCTGTGCCTGCAGACCTGAGGACGGTGTGGGGGTGGAGGGGGGTGTGGACATCAGGGAGAGACCAGAGTGGGGTTGGAAAGAAGGTTTGGGATGGAGGGAAGGGAAGGCAAAAAACTGTGCCTGCCTCTTTGGTGCCTCCATAATCCCACTGGTTTCTTTAGATCCTCTTCAAAGACCTCTTCCGCTTCCTGCTCGTCTACCTGCTCTTCATGATTGGCTATGCTTCAGGTGAGCTCTAGGGGCCCAGGGGGCCTGCTGGGAGGGGGAGGGGGCGCAGGAGTGGGACGGTAGCCTTTCCCTACTGAGGACCAGAAGCTGCGCTGTTGAGTCCCCACTGTGTGCCAGGCAGTAGTCTTCGCACTTTCCATCCTCGCACTTTCCATCCTCGCCTCATTTAACCCTTTCAACAAGCCTGTGAGCCCAACACCTTTATTATCCCCCTTTACAAATAAGGGAACCGAGTCTTAGACAAGTTAATTAACTTGCCCAAGTTCAAAAGCTAATAAATGGTAAAACTGGCATATTTAGCTATCATTGCAAAAGTAGCCAAAACTTAGTGGCTTAAAACACTAACTTTTTATTATTGGTTGTGAGTCTCTGGGTCAGCTGGGGGGTTGTGCTGGGCCAGATCTGAATGATCCCCCATGTCTGTGGTCAGCTGGTGGGTTGCCTGCTGGCTGCCTGGTCCAGCTAGGATGGCCTTGGTTGGGCTCCCTTCCATGTGGTCTCTCATCCTCCAGCTAGCTGGCTTGTTCACATGGTGGTCTTAGGGTTCTAAGAACGTGAGTGGAAGTGTTCAAGGCCACAACCTGCCATGGTGTCACTGCTGCCTGACTCTGTTGGCCAAAGCAAGTCACAAGGCCCTGATTCAGAGGATGTGGAAACAGACTCCACTTTTTGATGGGAAGAGCCTCAAAGCTACATTGAGGGGCATGGATATATGGAAAGATGAAATTTAATAATTAATCTACCAGCCCAAGTCTTTTCTTAAAGCCCAATAGCAGCTGCCTGTACCATGCTTTCTCCGTGATGTTATGCTGGCATTCAGGGACCTCAATGGCCTAGGCCATGAGGGAAGGACTGAGGCTGGGGAAACTGTCCAAGCCACTGAGCTGGTCCCCAGAGGGTGGGTGATCTACTGTCAAAGCCCAGCATCCAAAGGGGAGTGACCAATTCACTTTGGATCATGTCCTATTTACATCTGAGTAGATCACCTAGGGACCAGCCTGGCAGTAGGACTCTGATGGTGGAGACATTTGAATCCATAATGGTGGCCAAAGCCCTGTGTAGATTGTTTTGGAGAGGTAGGGACAGGGTACAGCTTTTCCCTCCTACAGATAGGAAAAAGTAAACAGTATCAAGCAGTTAACCAAAGTTTGAGATTCAGGTCAGGAGTCCAGCCCTCCTTCAATCCCATTGCAGAAACTTAAGAGTTAAAAGTAGCAACTTAGTGGTCAGCTTGGTCCCAGGGCTTCTCCTCCTAGATCCCAGTTCTGAGGCTCACAGAACATAGACAGGGCATGTGTTGCTGTTTCTCACTTTGATGCCCATGGAAGACATTGCTAGTGGATCAAAGAACTATTTTTCTGATGATTCTAGACAAAGACTCAGAATCTTTCACAACACTGTGTTACAGCAACCACTGCACATAAGTTGAAACCTGCTTATTCTAATCACTGATTAAAGGCACTATGACATTCTGTACCCCAGGGACTGAAGGGGCTGAGACTCCCCAGGCTTTCTGCCCTTCCCAGTTAAGGGAGAGGTTCTTATTGTAAAACTGTTGAGAAGAATTCTGAAGCTTCATTTGGGCTTACTAGGAAAAGAGAAGCACTGCGATCAGCTTGAGATGCCTGGATGGGGAGTGCCTGGTTTCAGCACCACATTTCTTCTCTGGGTTGGTGTGGACTGGGAGACAGAGTCATGAGAGAGAGCCTGCCCCCAAGAATGCTTGGCACCCCAGTGCTCCAACACTTTGAGAATGATAGGCCATGTTAGGGTTTCCCAGCCTTGACATTACTGACATGTGGGACCACGTAACCCATTGTTGTGGGCACTATCCTGAGTGTAGTGGTTTGTTTAGTAGCAGTCCTGCCCCCACCCCCTGATGCCAGTAGCATCTCCACCCCAGGTGACAATCATACATGTTGCCTATAGACATTGCCCCCGGTTGGAAACCACTGGACTAGACCCTGAAAACTGCTTCCTTATCAGCCAGAGCAGAGGTCTGGGGATTAGCAGGGCCTGGGTCCTACACTCTCCCCTCACCAGGCTTCGGTTTTCCCCACCATCAAATGGGAATGCCATGCCCCATCTCTCAGCATGCATCCTCCCACTCAGACACTCAGCAGCACCCACCTCCATCCTCTCGCAGCCCTGGTCTCCCTCCTAAAGCCATGTGCCAACATGAAAGTATGCAACGGGGACCCGACCAACTGCACGGTGCCCACGTACCCCTCATGCCGTGACAGCGACACCTTCAGCACCTTCCTCCTGGACCTCTTCAAGCTGACCATAGGCATAGGTGACCTGGAGATGCTGAACAGCACCAAGTACCCTGTGGTCTTCATCATTCTGCTCGTCACCTACATCATCCTCACCTTCGTGCTGCTCCTCAACATGCTCATTGCACTCATGGGGGAGACGGTGGGCCAGGTATCCAAGGAGAGCAAGCACATCTGGAAGCTGCAGGTGAGGCCCCAGGACAACCCCCCCCCCATCTCCACTTGACCACTCTTAGGCCTTCTAAGGTGGGGGAGCTGGAGAGACCCCCTGTCCCAACTGATTTCCCAGGCTTCCACCCTGGGCAAGTCGTGTCATCTGACTCTACCTCCACTTTTACGTCTGTAAATTCACTAGCCTGCTGCCTAGTGAATTTCAAGGTGGCTTCTTGCCTGATCACCAGCACTGTTCTCAGATTCACCTTGTGGTCCAGCTGACAGGACACAGCTGAGTCCACCCAGCATGCCTGAGTGATCAGAGGGCATCGGTATTTCTTTTTGTTGTTGTTTCTTGTTGTTTTTTTTAAGGACAGGATCTCTCACTTTGTCACCAGGCTAGAGTGCAGTGGCCCAATCATAGCTCACTATAACGTAAACTCCTGGGCTCAAAGGATCCTCCTGCCTGAGTCTCCTGAATAGCTTGGATTGTAGGAGCCTACCACCAACCCTAGATAATTAAAAAAAAATTTTTATAGACTCAGAATCTCATTGCCCAGGCTAGTCTTGAACTCTTGGCCTCAAGTGATCTCCCACCTCAGTCTCCCAAAGTGTTGGGATTACTGGCATAGGGACTGTGCCTGACTACATTGGCATTTTAACAGGAGTCCCACACTAAGCCCAGGGGCAGATTTTGTGCCCTGCCACAACCCAAGAGACGTAGCCACATCAGCCCAGGAAAGTGTCAGCATTCTCACAGGGGCTTTACCAGTACCCCCACACATGCTTGGTCACAGAGGAGAAGCTGATGTGGACACAGGCCTTGTGGGCAAAGGGAGCTGCTGCCTTTGCTTCCTAAAAGGTTCCTACGCAGTCCTAGGAAGAAGAGGCCCTGGAGGTCACAGCTGCCCCCCATCACCCCCACCCCAGGTGCAGTTCACAGTAAACAGACCCATCACAAGGTCTAGGAATGCAGTAGCCACATCGACTTTGATCTGGTATATTTCGAGGAAATGGCGCAGTGAGGAAAAACCCACAGCCATCCTCCCAGGACTAGGTCAGTGGGAAATGGCTCAGGCCTGCTCTTCACCTCTATGCAGATTGCCTATTTCCCAGGGCCTCAGTTTCCCTACTGGGCATAACTCACAAGATGAAGGCTGTGGACTGCATTCAACCAACAAAGATTTTTTTTTCTGGTCTATTATATTTTAATGCAAAAATTAAAAAGGAAAAGGTTCCATATGAAAATCCAGATTTCTGGCCTTTCTTGAAAAGTTGGAGGCTCCAGAAATGTGCGGCCTGCATTCCTTCTTGGCAGCCCTAAGGCAGGGTGAGAAGTGGCTGCCCCATTACAGGGACATTTGTTCCCTGGGTCACTCCAGCCCCCACAACTTCCCAGCAATCCCCAACACTGGGTGACAACTGCTGTGTGTGTCATGGGGCTTTGGCCCCTCTGCAAGGGCCTCCCTCATTCCTTTGTTTTCCTGCCTGCCACCTGTGGGTATTTGAATTTATGGATCCCGTTTCTAGGGGCAGTAGGAGCTGGAAAGCCTAGGCTTTTGTCCCAGCCACCCCTGCCCATTGCCTCTTTCCTGTAGTAGGTGAAGGCTGGGGAGGCTCACTGATGTCCCCTCCTGACCCTCCCTCCCTGCAGTGGGCCACCACCATCCTGGACATTGAGCGCTCCTTCCCCGTGTTCCTGAGGAAGGCCTTCCGTTCCGGGGAGATGGTCACTGTGGGCAAGAGCTCAGATGGCACTCCAGACCGCAGGTGGTGCTTCAGGTGAGGTCAGCTGGGCAGGACAGAACTGTCTTTGCCGGGTCAGGGGCTCTGGTTGCTCCAGTGTTTCCCCCCAATTGCAATTTCCAGAGCCATTGAGGCCCCAATCGGCTCAACCAGAGTTTATCCCACTGGGTGATCTTAGGCAAGTTGGTTCACCTCTCTGAGTCTCAGTTTTTCCATCTGTGAAATGGAGAAAATAACAGCACAGTTTCTGGGCCCTTCTGTATAGATCAGGGTACGTACTCAGCCAGTGCCCAACACACATTGGGACACCAAAGGCTCCTGCGTCCCTTGCTCAGGGGGAAGCAGGGCTCCTCTTGGAGCATCACCCTCTAATCACCAAACACCAGGGGAGGCTCCAGTGCCGTGGCTGAAATGGGGACACTGAGGAACCAGCAGTTTCCAGGGCTTGGGACCTTACCCAGCCCAAATGCAGAGTGACTCTGAGTTCCAGATGCATGGGGAATGCAGCTTCTTAGGGGAACCCCTTGATAATTAGTTTCTTTTGAGTTGAATCATTCTTCGTTAGTGGGTTGCCAGTATAGAGTGTCAGCAGAATGTTTGGAAGTCAGGCCGTGTCTTCATCTGTGACATGGGAACTATAGTAATATGCCCTTTGTAGGCTGGTTGGTCTGTTCTGTACAGTCTGAATCCAAAGTTCAAATCCTGACTCTGTAAAATACCAGCTTTGCAACCCTGGAAAAACAGTTTAACAAGCCTCAGATTCCTTGCCTGTAAAATGAGAATAGTAAGTGTATCCTACTTGCTAAGTCCTGACATATAGAGATTGCTTAAAAAAAGAATGGCTGTATAAGAATAACAAAAAATAATTTTAAAAAGCAGAAGTGATTATGGTTGGGTGTGGTGCCTCATGCCTATAATCCCAGAACTTTGGGAGGCTGAGGTGGAAGGATTGCTTGAGGCCAGGAGTTCAAGACAAGCCTGAACAATATAGCAAGACCCTGTCTTTATAGAAAATTAAAAAATTAGCCAGGCATAGTGGCTCACACCTGTAGTCCCAGCTACTCAGTGAGGCTGAGTCAGGGATTGCTTGAACTCAGGATTTGGAGGCAGTAGTGAGCTGTGCTGACACCACTGCACTCCCAGCCTGGGCAACAGAGCAAGACCCTGTCTCAAACAAACAAACAAAAAACCCCCGCAGTATGTATATTGAACCAATTTTACTTTACTAGGGTATTCCAATAATAAGAGGTAAAAGTATCAAGAAGAAAGGTGCTGGCCAGATGTGGTGGCTCACACCTGTAATCCTAGCATTCTGAGAGGCCAAGGTGGACGGATTGCCTGAGCTCAAAAATTTGAAACCAGTCTGAGCCAGAGCAAGACCTCATCTCTAAAAGTAGCTGGGCATTGTGGCGGGCATCTGTAATCCCAGCTACTTGGGAGGCTGAGCCAAGAGAATTACTTGTGCTCAAGAGTTTGAAGTTGCTGTGAGCTGTGATGTTACCACACCCTACGAAGGGTGACAAAGTGAAACTCTGTCTCCAAAAAAAAAAGGTGTCCATCAATGAAAAAATGGATAAACAAAATGTAGCCTATGCATTTGATGGACTATTATTTGGCTGTAAAGAGGAATGAAGTTCTAATCCAGCTATGACATGGACAAACCCCGAAAATACCATGGCAAGTGAGAGAAGCCAATATATCAGGCCACATATTGTGTGAGTCCACTTATGTTAAATGTGCAGAAGAGGCAAATCTATAGAAAATAGAAAGTCGTTTCAAGGTTACCAGGGCCTGGTGGAAGGAGGAAGAGGAAGTTACTGCTTCATGGGGATAGAATTTGGAGCAACAGAAGAGTAGCGGTGGTAATTGCACAAAGCCATGGATGGACTCAATACCACTGAACTGTATACTGAAGTGATTACCACTGTTAAGTTTTGTTGTGCACATTTCATCACAATAAAAGCAACAGGAGGAGGGAGCACTAGGCAAGGTGGAGTGCGAGGCTGCCCGGGGGGGCCGGGAGCGACTCTGTGGGGCTCCCCTGACCCTCTGCTCTGGCCCAACCAGGGTAGACGAGGTGAACTGGTCCCACTGGAACCAGAACCTGGGCATCATCAACGAGGACCCTGGCAAGAGCGAGACCTACCAGTATTACGGCTTCTCGCACACTGTGGGCCGCCTCCGCAGGGGTAAGTGGAAGGACGGGGGAGGTCCACCTTCCTGTGAGCTTGCTTTGAGTAGCCTCTCTGGGCCTCCATGTCCATGTCTGGAGAATGGGAGGGTGGGATGGGCCAGCCACTGGGTTTATGAATGCCTGGGGCACCTCACTTTGGCGGCTTTGCCCTGATCCTCCATACCCCATGACAAGAACTGACCTTGGTGGGGAGGGAAGACGGGATCCTTGGCTATCCCTGTGTGGAGAAACTCCTTCTGTTTTTCCACTAAGCCACAAGTACGGAAGGCACAGTGGGAGAGGATGCAGGTGCTTAGGACGCTCTGACCTGGGTCTCCCTCCTAGCTCCCCTATTCACTCCTGGGTGCTCCTAGGCAGGCACTTAGACCTCTCTGAGCCCTAGTTTCACCTCTGTAAAAGGGGGTAATCATCTCCCCCCAGATCACTATAGAGTGCCCAGTATACAGTCAGCATTCAATATATGCACACTCTCTCCACCAACCCTGTCCTTTGCCTCTGATGTGCTCTCTGTACAGATCGCTGGTCATCGGTGGTGCCCCGTGTGGTGGAACTGAATAAGAACTCTAGCCCGGATGAGGTGGTGGTACCTCTTGACAACGTAGGGAATCCCAGCTGCGACGGCCACCAGCAGAGTTACCCCCCAAAGTGGAGGACTGATGATGCCCCCCTCTAGGGGCTGCAGGCGGGGGCCCCATCCCCTTCACCTATCCATTTCTAGTCCATCTGCATTTCAGCAGCACCTCCCAGGTATCCCCCACACCCAGCTTTGAGCCCCAGCGGGGGCCAGGTGGAGATGCCCAGGGAGGCCCCAGGACCCTCCAGTCCCCAGGCTCCTGCCCCAGCTCTGCCTCCACACCCTGGGGTGGGGCTCCTGGCTACCTGTCTCACTCCCATGGAGTCACATAAGCCAAAACCAGGGCCTCTCCACCCTCAGGGCTCAACCCCCTGTGACTGCCTCTCCATTATTTATTTGCTCTGCTCTCAGGAAATCAGCGTGACCCCTCCCCGCAGCTAAAACCTGGCAGAGGCCTCGGGACTCCGTCCCAGGTGTGCTGCCCCGCCCCGCCCCATCCCGCCCCTGCGGTGTCCTGTGCTGCACACAGCACCCTGCAGCAGCTTGGTGGCTTTGTTGAGGGGCCCTAGGATGGGGCCATGCCTTCTGTGTGTTCCGTAGAGTGTCTGGGATTCCTCGGTGCTCAATAAATGTTTATTCATTGCTGGTAGAGATGGTTGTGGGGACAATGGTGGGGTGGGATGATGGTGACAGATGTGGGGATGACAGCAAGGGGGTAGAGTTGGGAATACCACTGTGGGGCAGAGGTGAGAATGGGGGCAGTGTGCTGCCCAGGTGGCACTTAGGGTGTTAGTTTGGGGCTGTATTGCAGTTGTTGTGATGGTGGTGGTGACCTGAAAGATGGGGGAGATAGGTGTGACTGTGGGGAAGGCAGAGAGGAAGGGAATGGGAGGAGAGAAATGCTGGTGGGGGTAATAATGCTGGTCAGGGGATAGTAACGCTGATGGGGAGAGTAATGCTGGTGGGGGTAACAATGCTGGTCAGGGGATAGTAACGCTGATGGGGAGAGTAATGCTGGTGGGGGTAACAATGCTGGTCAGGGGATAGTTACGCTGATGGGGAGAGTAATGCTGGTGGGGGTAATAATGCTGGTCAGGGGATAGTAACGCTGATGGGGAGAGTAATGCTGGTGGGGGTAATAATGCTGGTCAGGGGATAGTAATGCTGATGGGGAGAGTAATGCTGGTGGGGGTAATAATGCTGGTCAGGGGATAGTAATGCTGATGGGGAGAGTAATGCTGGTGGGGGTAATAATGGTGGTCAGGGGATAGTAATGCTGATGGGGAGAGTAATGCTGCAGGGAATAGGAATGTTGTTGGAGAGCCAGTGGGGGAAATGGTGCTGCTGGGAGGAAGAGTTGTGCTGCTGGGGGGAGCAAAGCTTCTGGGGGGCTAGAGCAGCAATGGCTGGGGTTAAGATCCAGGTGTCAGCAGTGGTGCTAGTGGGCATGAGGGTCTCCATCGTGAGGACAGTGGTGGCTGGGGAGCATTGATAGTGCTTGTGGAGCTGGGGTGGGTGTGACTCGTGGTGATGTGGGCTGAGGGTGGGTATGGCACCTCCTTGGGGACCTATGCACCAGGCCTAAGGCAGACCCCTTCCTTTCTGGGCAGAACTTGCCCTGGTACACCCCCACTGTACATCTAGCCTCCAGGACCTCCAGGCCTCCCGGCTTGAGACAGGATCCCCACAGACACACACCCCACTGCCTCCACCCAGAGCCAAGATGTGCACAACTAGCTGAAGTTCCCCTCACACCGCCTCAGCCCTGGGTCCTGGCTCAAGCTGGGGCTGATGTCCTTCTGGGACTTCAGTCAAGAAGAGCAGGGATCTCGCAGGAGACCAAGGCCAAAGGAAGCTACAGTGGACACTAGCACAGGCTTGGAGTCTGCAGGCCCAAGTTCATACCTCTGCCTGGACCCTGACAATGGATAGTTTTGTTTGGGGTCAATGATGGGATCACTCCACCTTACTAGGCCCTACCTCTCTCCCCCATGTTGTGGGGGAGAACCAATTATAGGAGGGACATGAGTCTATTCAGCTGTTCCCTTGGGTTGGTAAGAAGACAAGGTGGGCAGCTGGATCTTTCCTTCAAAGTGGGCATTAGGGACAAGGAGAAGACCCATTTTGCCTTGGGTGCCCTTCACAGGAGGGGATAGTGAAGGGTGAAATGAGTATATGGAGGCGTCCTAGAAAGCTCTGGATTTGGAATCAAGAGGGCTGTGTTCTAGCCTGAGGAACTGATCTTTTGGGTATTGTGGGTGGGTCATAAATGCTGAGCCTCACTTTCCTCATCTATAAAAAGGGTACAGCATTTGTGATGATCAAGTGATGTCGTGGGATTTTCAAAGAAGAGAGGATTATGGTTGTAGTATTCATACACAATTATGTGATTTGGGCAGCAAGTAACAGTAAACAAGCTGGCCAAAGGAAAAAGGATTATTAGTATTTATTTTCTCAGGGAGCAGGATGTCCCAAGTTAGGGAGAGCATTAAGGCTGGCCAATTCAGGGTCTCTGAGATCTATTAAGGGCCCAATTCTGCCTCTCACTTATTTCTCCAGTACCTGTGTATTGAATTTCAGCCATGTGCCAGGCATTTGGGAAGCACTGACTGCCTGGGTGTGCTGGTGTTTTCCTCACATGAGCTTTCCTCAAGGACATGAGATGGCGCCTTTGATCCGACGGTCACATCCAGATTCAGCCTTATCTAGAGGAAGGAGGGAAGACAAGCTCCAGAGGGAGAAAGCCTTTCTCTTAGGTGCCACACCTGGCCTCCCGTATTATTGGCCAGAATTATGTCATGTATCCCATGCGTCAGCCAATCAGCAGGCAGGACACAGCAACTGGCCTAAAGGAGCAGATGGCAATACAGAGGAAGGAAGTGACCCTAGCCAGATCTGGATTCTGCAAGAAAAGGGATGGAGGAATGGATATTGCCTGGGCAGCCAGCAGCATCCATTACGGTCCTTTGCACAGTTGTCCATCTTCACATCAACATTGTCACCAAAAATGTCTCTGGTTCATTCTAAAGCTGTGAAGAGGTCATTTCTCTCCTGGGATCCATGGGATGGGGCTGCCCACAAAAATCAAAACACCGTCCCAACTTGAAAGGACTCAACAACTTCTTGAAGTGTTTAATTTAATTAATGAATTAATTTTGGCTACACATTTTCCTATGAGTACAATTTTAGCCATGGAGTAAACTTTTCGACTGTGATTTTTCTGAATATCTGATGATTCAGGTATTAGTTATCTATGACTCAATAACTGCTTGAGGGAATTTAAAATTGTTCTCAAATCATTGAGATTTTCTATGTTCCATTACAACCTTCAAAATGACCTTTCCCTATATTCTTCAAAATGTGGGACATGTAGTACTGGTGGTATGCCAAAATATTTTTAGGTGACTCAATAATGCAGAATCACATAAAAAAGATTCTCTTTTTAATTCTCTGCACTTCCTGATGATGTCCAGGTCTCAGTTTTGGAGCCTGTTCAGAGTCACCCAGCTACTTGGTGAGTGTAGATTGCATCCATGGGTTGGGTCACTCCAGTGATCACAATGCTTTACCAACACTCAGTCATCTCTGCTTTCAACAGAGAAAAGCCTTGGGCTCAGAACTTCTGGAAGGACATAGTATCTAGGAAGAACCTTAAAACATTTTAATTTCATTTTATTATTTAGAGTGGTAAGACCTATTTATGGCAAGTGATACTGGTTTTCTAGATGAAGTAGTGTTCTCAAGTGTAGTTAACAATAAATTCACTTAAGAATAAAAACTTAGATGATTTAGGAGCTATACACATATTAAATAAATAAAAGTTCATGGCAAAACTGATGACTATGCCATTTTTGCAGGGATGGACTGGCCTGTTGCGGGTCACACAGCTACCTGGTGGTGTGGATTTGAAGCCATGTGTTGTATGACTCCAAAGATGACAAGGTGTCCCCATGCCATGACTTCTTACCATCTTCTTCATCCCAGTTGCTCAGCTCTGTGGGAGATCTTCCCCGTCTCTTTGGAGGGAAATACTTTTAACAAATGATAAAAATCTACCTGCATTAATTGAAGCTTTTGGGTTCAATCAGTGAGTCATGCTTCATCTTACTGCTTTTATGTCACCTCATTTAAGCCCCATTGTGATCCTATAGAGTTGGTGTTATTAATACTTCCCAATATTCTGGATCACTTCTGTGATCCCAACACTGTGGGGGGCTGAGGCAGGGAGATCACAAGGGTCAGGAGTGTGAGGTTGCAGTGAGCTATGGTGATAAGCCTGAACAAGAGAGAGACCCTATTGCCACACACACACAAAAAAAAAAAATAAGAAAAATTAGCCAAGTGTGGTGGGTGCCTTGCAGATACTTGGGAGGCTGAGGCAAGAGGGTTTCGTGAGCCCAGAAGTGTGAGGTTGCAGTGAACTACGATGATGCCTCTGGACTCCATCCCTGTCTCAGAAAAAAAGAAAAAGAAAACAAAAACTCCTCCCCAACCCCTGTATCAGTCACAGCTTTCTGGTTGCATATAACAGCAAATCAGAGTCCATATTGGTTCACATTATTGGAAAAGACCAGGCATATATGGCTTCAGGCATGGGTGGATCCAGGGGCTTGAAGGAACTCATCAGGACTCAGTCTCTCTCTATGTGCCTCTCTCTCAGCTCTGCCTTTCTTTATGATGGCTTTGTTCTCAGGCAGGCTGTCCCAACATGTTGGGTCCTGGAAGCTACAAGCTGACATCCTTCCAGTCTAGCAATCTTAGAGAAGGGAGGTTTTTGTCCCAATTGTTCCAGCAAAAAGTACCAGGGCTGTCTCTTACTGGACCAAAGTAGGTCATGTGTCCACATCTCAACCAATCATTGTGTCTGGGAAAAGCAGACAGAATGCTCTTTGATTGGTGAGACCCAAGTTATTTGTCCCCCTCTAGAGCTAGGGATGGTTAGCTACTCCCAGATCACACAAAGTGCCCCAGGAAAAGTTGGAATATTGATCCCTGTACTAGATTGTACCCCAAGTCCCCATGCCTCTTTTTCTCCATGTCTTTTGTGGTATAACTTTGTGAGGTCCTCCCACTGTAGGCAAAGCATAATTTCTCACACCTGGGTTTTTCTGTGGTACTTGTTTTAACCAATGGGATGTTAGCAGACATGCCTTGGCCAGCCCTTAGAAAGAGGATGAGAGACACGTGGAGCAGAGTCAGGTTTCCCCAGGGCAGAAGAACTCTACAAATGTGTGAGAAATAAATGTTTTTGGATACCACTGTTTTTTTTTTGTTGTTGTTGTTTTTTTAAGTGCAGGCAGCAATAGCTGATGGATACAGATATTAGAAGAAAGAGTAAATAGAACCCAGACAGGCCAAAAATACTAAATGTCTATTGCCTTCCATAGTATAGATGAGGAAATTGAGGTTCAGAGAGGAGAAGACTCTTGCCCAGGACACCTGGCTGGTAAGTGGTGGGGTTGGGATTTGAACCCAGGCATTGTGCCCTCAGAATCTATGTTGGAGAGAAAACTCTCTAACCTCTGAGTAGTGAGAGGGGCAAGGCCAGGCCTCTCCTGCAGTGAAGACCCTACCTGTCACCTGCCACTTTTACTTTACCCCCATGCCTGTCAGCTCTCATTAGGAGTCCTCTCCCTTTGAACATACCCTTAACTTTATTCCAACAGGACTTCTTATTATGTGTGTGTATGTGTATTTAACAATGATAAAGTACTTGTACATCATATTTGACAGGAGGGCTTTTCTCCTCCCAAGTTTAAAGCACTACTGGGAAATAATTAATGCTACTGGAAGCAAAAACAAAGGGACCCCATCAGAAAAGACAGTCTCTGAAGCTCTGGGATCTTAATTGAACAATTACCTCTTATGCTTATGAATGGTTCATTATTACATGCCCTGTTATTATTAGCTGTTATTATTGTTTTAGATGAATGCTGAGGATTTTGTTTAAATCAAAAGCTATACTCAGCCACACTGTGCATCACCCCTGAATGCACGCTTCTGACATTTCCAAATGTGATAATGTCATAGCCGGCAGTCAGTCTCTGCACCTTGCCCAGATTACGGCACGCTCAGATCATTTCAGTTATTTGGATGGGGCAGTTAAATACTCCAGGCCTCCCTTCATGCTGTTATTAATTTTTTGCTCCCTGGTGAAAGCATTTACATGAGAATCAAACACCTCCTACCTTATATTTTTTAGGAATCCAAAATCACTGGGAACAGTGAGGATAATCTTTATTCATCCCAAGCTTTTGACACAGGAACAAAAGGGAGGGCGGTGATGGAGCTGGAGGACAGATGGGAGTGTCATTGGGCAGTAGAGACCGAGCCCCAGGGATTAGAGGAAGAAGGTTGGGTCAGAAGAGGCTGGGCTGGGAGTTTTGTGTTCTCAGAAGGAATCACAAGAAGTAAGCAATTAACACAGATAAGGCACCTACTGCGTGTTAGGCACCACCATGCTCAGCATTTGGCATTCCTATCTCAGGAACCATGTGCTGGAGCTCAGGGATAAGTGTTGGTGCCACCCTAGAAGTCATGACCCTAGAAGTCACGTTTCCTCTCTCCTAGTCACAGCACCTGCTTTTATTCTGCTTTGCACAACCAAGCAAACCACATAACTCTTTTCATTGCTAGCCACAGGTCCCAGTGTTTTGACCATCAGGGAAGAGGGGAAGTCAGTGTGTGTGGGACTCTGGGGAAGTAAGAGAACTGTAGTCATGGGCTGACTTCTCCTTTGCTGATCACTGCCAGATGTGGTGCCTGCAACTGCAGCATCCATCTTGTGGCCCTGAGGGGTTTAACAGAACAGAAAGATGAAAAGGGGCGGCACCTGTTACTCAGTGGGTAGAGTGCTGGCCCCATATACTAAGGGTGGCAGGTTCAAACCCAGCCCTGGCCAAACTGCAACAAAAAAATAGCTGGGCATTGTGGTGGGCACCTGTAGTCCCAGCCCAAGAGCTGGAGGTCGTCATGAACTGTGACATCATGGTACTCTACTGAGGGCAACAAAGTGGACTCTGTCTCTAAAAAAAAAGAAAGAAAGATGAAAAGGACATAGGGACCTGATGACACCACCGAATAGCTGAAAGGACCAATCTTGGGCCATCACCTACCCCAGATAATTCAAGATAATAAATTTTCTTCCTCATTTAAACCAGTTGATCCAGAGTTTTATGTTATTTGGCCCAAAGCATGCAACTATAAGTATACATTTTTATTTTATCCCCATTTTACAGATGGAGAAAGTGAGACCAAATGAAGTAAATGTCTAAGGACGCATGTCTGGGTGTGGTGGAGCCAGGATTTGAACCCTCTGTCTTAGGAAAGAGAATCTTTCTAGGGGGTGGCAGGAACTTTTTTGTATTGCGTGGTTTTGGCCGTTTCAAAGCATGCCCATGTTCCATTTCTCCATAGCAGCAGGCTGTAATGGTTTCTAACAGATAAGGAGGGACCGGACAGGTTGAGGGAGCACCTGAAGCTCAAACCTGCTGATGTCAGCTTAGGGTCTTTGAAGCACCTAAAGCACTTAGTGACGTTAGACAGTCTCCCTTGCTCTCAGCACACCCCCCTACCAAATTGGGGGGCCACTCACTGAATCCCATAGACCTGCCCTTGGTCTGCCAGGGTGGGGCTGCTGAGATCCCAAAGATTGGCCACCAGGGGCCGCTGTGATCACACCCAGGGGCCTTAGTGGGAAACTCCCAATCTGTCACAGGGTGGAAGAGCCTTCACTTGAGCTCCTAGTTAGGTGCACTCTGAGGCCGTGAGACCCAGAAAATACCTCCACTCCCATCACCAAGAAAGAGAGAAGGTAGCCTCGACCTGCCTCTGGATCCCAGATCCTCTGGGATCAAGTTGTTGTGTGCTCTCAGGCAAGTTGCCTCCCCTCTTTGAACCTCAGTTTTAAAATACGGGTACTCATCCCCACTTCTCAACTGTGAGTTTCATCCCTCTCCCTGAGGCTCCTCCCCTTCCTTTGTGCCTAGTTCAACATGGTGGACCAAGACCAGTAAGGATGTGACGGCCCCAGAAATGAGGCCCCATGACTCAGGGTGGGGTGTGTTCTGCCACATTGTAAGTCCTCATGTTACAATTGGGGAAAATAAGGCCCAGCAAGGAGAGGGACTGGCTCAGTTCCCCCAACTGCAGCACAAGAAGTAGGGCATGGTATTTCCTGAAGTCCCATTTGTTCTTTGAGGTGTTAATAGATAGAAACAAAAACTTAGGTGATTGATAAAGTTGGCGAAGTTCTGGGTTAAAGCTAAAATTGGGGCATCTTGCCTGCAGGACTTTTCCGTCTATAATATGTTTATGTGATTTGTGTACTTCCAAGGAGCTGGGGGTGAGATGGGGGGATGCTTCTGTTTCTCAAACTCTATTGACTGGGAAACCCACTTCCCCAGGGGACTTGGAAATCAGCTGAACTAGGTGATGACAGTTAACAGCATACACTTAACTTCATTGTGTATTTATTTTTCAGTGGCTTTGCATTCCCTAAAGGCAGCAGTTCTCAACCTGTGGGTCACGACCCCTTTGTAGCAATGAAAATACATCCTGCATATCAGATATTTACATTAGGATTCATAACAGTAGCAAAATTACAGTTATGAAGTAGCAATGAAAATAATTTTATGGTTGGGGTCACCATGACATGAGGAACTGTATTAAAGGATTGCGGCATTAGGAGGCATCAGGAAAGTTGAGAACCACTGCCCTAAGGGATTTGAAAGCCCATCTCTTAGTTAAACCAAAGCAGTGATTTTCAACAAGTGTGCAGTGGTACACTACAGGTTCAAGTGTGTCATAAGGTAAAAAAAAAAAAAAAAAGGTTGAAAAACACTGCCATAAGGTATATACTTTAAAATATTAGCCTCACTTTGCAGCTGAGAGACATTACTCAGAGAGGGGTGGTCGCTTCCCCAGGCCACATGCTCCCGTGTGACCCTCAGACTGCTAGGTACCCCTGCACTCTGGGTGGGGGGTGTTCCCCCTTGCAGGATTCCTCTGCCTTATCCTCCTGACCACACAGTACCTGATGCCATCTCAGTCTTTCAGGCACCACCACTCCCTTTGACAGAACCTTGGTTCTGGAGATTTAGGCTCAGAGAAGCCACGTAAGTTGCCTGGGGTCACATGTGGGGTCAGTGGAATACTGACACCAGTTTTCCTACCTCCCCTCCTGCCACAGTGGGGTGCTGAGGAAGGTGATAACAACAGAACACTTTCCCCTGACAGTGCCCAGCACAGGGCAGTGTGTGGGTCCTTTCAGCGCACCCTGGACGTGCAGGTGCAGTGAAACATGGGCTCTCGTGAAGTCCAGCTTCAGGTTCACACTGCAGCCCTGGCAGTTGAGCAGCGCAGTTCGATGTAGCTGTTTTGAAGTCAAATTCTAGAGTTCCAACTGGCCCCAGAGTCCCCTCCCTGGAAACAGGGGAGTGAGGTCAAGACAGGGAAATGAGTCAAGAAAACACAGAGCCACCCTGGAAAGGTGCTACTAACATCGGTTCTTCTACCCAAATCTGCGCTCTCACCTCTCTGGGGCAGCTCTGACGGCTCTGTGAGGTCCCCTGTCTCTGATACTGGGACTATCAGTCAAGTGATGATGATAGTTGAGATTAAGCCAGCACACCTGGCTACTGTAATTGGCAGATCCGCTGTATGCTGCGTGAGGCTAAGAGGGGGGGAAGAGGCCCCTTTGTCAGATCAAAGGGACTTAGAAGTCAGGGCAGACAGGGGCCTGAGTTCTGGAGCCAAACAGGTCACATGTGGGGGCTGACGGTTTTATATTTTCTGCAAAGCGGTGCAGTTCAGTTTCTGAATCAGATGGGCCTGTATTCTGTCCCAACTGCTTTGCTGTTCTGTCCTCAGCTGTGTGACTTTGGACAAAGTGATTGTCTTTCTCTGGGTCTCATTAGCCTGGTCTGTAATGTGGGTGTGAGCACCTCTATTGTGCTGAGTGGTTGTGAGGACCAAATAACATTTAGCACTGAGCCTGGTGTCCAGTCTGCCTGTACTTAACTGTGGGCTCTTGGTGATTATGGCAGTGGTAGTAATGTTGCTTTTGTCACCTGTCCTTCCCCAATGGTGTGGTAATCAAAGGTCATTGCATAAAGGGCTTTAATCCAGCTTGCTAGAATAGTTGAGTTCAAACTGGCCTCAGCATCCCCTCCCTGGAAATAGGGGAGTGAGGTCAAGACAGGGAAATGAGTCAAGAAAACACAGAGCCACCCTGGAAAGGTGTCTACTAGTATCAGTTCCTCTACCCAAATCTGCACTCGTCCCTCTGGGGCAGGTCTGAAGTCTCGGTAAGGTCCCCTGTCTCTGCTTCTGGGGTGATCTGCTAATGGCTGCTGTGATTGCTAAGAGTGCTATGCTGGATCACCCTTGAAGTTAGCCAGCTTAGTTCCCAGACAGGGAAACTGAGGCCCAGGGAGAAGGAACCCAGATAAGGCACCCAGGCAGTCAGTGCTAGGACAGGGCTGGACCTCTAGCCCAGACCCCGACTATGTCATGTACACAGATGCCGTGCTGCAGGGGACAAAGGCTTTCCCAAGATAATAGGTGGGTCCTTGGTTCAGGTCTGCAAATGTGAGGGGCCTGACCTGGAGAAGTAGCTCCAGGCTCACCTCTTCCCTTCTCCTGATGCTAGTGTGTGGGTACCTCTGTGACAAAGTTGGTGCTTAGGTGGCTCCAGTAGTGACCTCTGGGAACAGCTGAGACACAGACCACAGCCCAGCCCTAACCCTGGCCTTAGGCCATGCTGTCCGGTCCCTCCGAAGTACTCACACTGTGCTTTCGTCTCCTTAAATTTGTCTCTGGTTCTGGTGCTGTCCGTTTGGGGACAGACTGGTTCAGGGTCACTGAAAGTACCGATGTTGGGTTTGGAACCCAAGTCTAGGTCACTCCAGATGTTGAGCCTGCTGGGCTCTTGGGGATGGGGCTTGGATAGGGAGGGGGGCTTGATGCCAAAACACCTGGCCATGTTCTTGCCTTCCTTATGGCCATTTCTCAGTTTCTGTGTCTTCATCTGTAAAATGGGCACTATTTTATTTCTACCTGATAGGGTTGTTGTGAGACTCAAGTGAGATCAGGAAGGCATTTTTCTAACTGCTATTTCTGCTCATTATATACTATTTGTAACTATTCCCAGAGTCTCCCCTATTGGGGAGGTTTCCCAGCTCACCACCCAGAAGCACCTGGGTTCTTGCTCCCTGTGGGCCAGGGTGATACTCTAGGCTCATTGGCCTAGCTCAGAAGGGCCTGGGGACCTGTCCTGATCTGGCACCCAGGACCAAGGACACTACTGGCTCTAGGTGCTGCCAGTCTTGGGAACCTGGTCCTAGGAAAGTAGACGACACCACCGTAGGTCAAATCCAGGTGTCCCCATTGCCCCCCACCCACTGCCCTGGACCTCACCATGCCAGCTGCTTGGGCAGGGCTCTGTGAATGGGAGGGGTGACCTGCCTTAGACTGGGACCCCCTCAGGTCCCCTGGCTCAGATGTTGAGCAGCCAGGCTAGGGGAGAAGAGGCAAGAGGAAGCGAGGACAGAGACAGGACACAAGGCAGATGTGGGGTTTGGATCTCAGCTTTCTGGCAATTTGCTGTGTAACTGCAGGCAGGTTACTTCATGTCTCTGAATCTTAAGTTTCTTGCTGTCAACCTCCCCGCTTCCCCACCACCTGGGTGTTGTTAGGCACCGAGATACAGTATATATAAAAATGCCTGGCACATAGTCAGTGCCTGATAAGCACTGAGCTCCCAGAGGCAGGGTAGCCTCCTGTAAACCCCCAGGCACCAGGACAGGGTGTGTGTGTGTGTGTGGGGTATCTGGCCTGGCTGGGATAAGGTTGGCCAGGGAGATGGCTGCTGACCAGTCACTGTGGCCTGTCCTTAGCCTCACTGCCGCCGTGGAAGCTTGGAGCATGGCAGGTACAGAGGAAGAGCCAGGAAGGAACTTGGTTGGGGGGGGGGGGGGGATGTCATCCCCAGACCACCACAGTACTGTAGAGGGAATGGGCCAGAGAGCCCAGGTTTGATTCTGTCTCTGCCACTCTGGGGATCTATTGCTGGACAAGACCAAATGGCCATCAGCCTGTGTGATGACATGTACACAAGGTAAATGACAGTGTCCACCTCGAAAGAGCTAGAATAATAAACGAAGGGCGAGTGTGGAAGGCCTCCTGCACAGTGGGCATAAGAAGGCCCCTGGCCTTGCTTCCCTTGGGGGCTCTGGTCAGCAGGAGAGGAGGAGACAGCCCACTTTACTCCTGAGGAAGGAAGAACGAACGAAAACAAGAGCTACGAAGCAATCCAACAGCTGAGACACCATCTGTGTTTTCCTTGTTTTTTCTTTCTCTTCGTTTTTAAAACAATATAGTGCAGACTGCACTTCTCACAGTAGAATATAATGGTCAATTTTAGTATAAAAAAAACATTCTCAGAGATTTGTAAATGCACTTAGTGCTTGAACAGGCCTTGGAGAGATACAGTACCGCTTCTGGAGTGCCAGAGGGGCCAGGACTTGGGGCTTCATGGAGGAGTGACTCGAGCCTACCTTCCCCTCCTCAAAGGTGTGGGACAGGCCTTGGAGGGGGATCTGCAGGAAAGCAGTTAGATTGGGTCTTCCATTTAAAATTGGTAGGTTGTCCCCTCACTGGCTCTCAGTAGACCCCCCCAATGAAGGCAAGGTAGGGTCTCTCTGAATGGCATCTAAGATTGTAAGCCCATTGATAGCCCCTATGGCACCTTTGTGCGAATAGGAAAATGGTGCTCCTTCCTCAAAATGTGGAAAACTGTAATAAATATACAAGTTTAGGATGCAAGTGGCATCTCCTTGAATGAAGTGCCCTTGTGCAGTGCACAACCTGCACAACTGTGCCCAGAAGCCCTGTAAAATCTATTGGAGGGAAGAGGCAAGATGGTAGCCCAGGGTTGGAGAACAGGGATGGCTGCATGACTCAGTATTAGGAAGAAATGGTGGGGGTAGGAGGTGGGAAGAAAGTCTGAGGGACTGGTTTTCACCTGGATTGTTTTGTGGGTAGACACGCTGGGCCCAACGACTTCCTATAGGCCCCCTTTCTTTGCTCCTTTTCTAGGAGACTGGGGAGGTTGTTTGGGGGAAACACAGCTGCCTGACCCCTGGGGTCTGCTCTAACCCTCACCCTGACTCTGGAGTGTCTCACTTCCTCCTGCATCCTGCCTTGGCCTGAGCCCCTCTCTCCGGAGACCTGGAACGAACTATTCCTGTTTTTGAGTGGTTTCTCTCTCCCTGTCTCTGCCAGCTTTGATGGAGGAAGGCGTGGACATCAGTGGCTGTCCCTGGGCACTCCCCATTTCCTGGGGCAGCCAATGGTGGGGCAGGGCCTCGGTGCTTGAGGTCACCCCGCCAACCCCCACCAATCTGGGGTGTTGAGGCAGCAGCCATCCTGGCTTCCCTGTGAGGATCAGCAGGCACAGGGCAGGGCTGGTTGGATACTCCTGAGAGCCACCCACCCTGTTCTGCAGCTTGACTCTCCCTGCAGTGCCCTGCCCATCTGTCCACATGTCCGCTGGGTAGGTCTTATCTGTAGACAGGCAGGCGGATGTGGGCATGCTGGTGGTCAAGCAGCCGGGGCACAGCCACTGTCTCATAGCCCTTGCCCAGCATCTGCTCCTTGATGCAGGGCGGCCGGATGTCATTGATGAGATACTCGAGGGACTGCAGGCTACTGCTCAGCACCGACGTGTTGCACACGCTCTTGCTGGGCAGGCCTGAGAGGGCATCTGCGGGAGGGCCAGTCAGCTCCCGGGACGCCCCAGGCCCCAGCTCAGTGACTGCCACTGCCGCTGCCGCTGGGTTGTAGCAGTCACTGGTGGGGGTCACCAGCACGCTGTTCCAGGGCGCTGTGAAGTACTGGCCCACTGTAAAGCTGGCAGGCAGCCCCACACCACAGTTGAGGGGTGATCCACTGGCCCACTCGTATGCCCGGCCTCCGCAAGCCTCAGGGGACTTGTTGGCCACAGTGCTACTGCTGTAGGCACGCAGTGGCTGGGGTGGTGGTGGGGGTGGCTTCTGTGGCCACAGCAGGTAATCCAGGCTGCAGTCTGTGTACCCTGCAGGCTTGGTGGCCCCAGCGAGTGTCAAGGCTGGGGTGGCTCCCTGGCCAAGCTCAGTGCCTTTTCGGCAGTCGGGCAGGCCAGCAGCAGCCGAATAGGCCACACTGGGGAAGCTGGGCATGGGGCCGTGCTTGGCTGGGCTGGGGTGGGGAATGGTCACGCCTTGGCAGGCAGTGGGTGCGGTGCCTGGGGCCTGGCACTGCTGGTTGAGCTGGTAGAGGATGCTGTGGATGGAGGGCAGGTTGGAAGGCGGCAGGGGCAGGCCTCGGCCTGGCAGGGGGATGACGGAGGCAGCAGTGGCAGCTGCGGGCAGGCTGGGTGGGGGGGCAGGCGCCTCGGGTGGCTTAGGGTAGGCCAGGGGGCCTAGAGTGCTGGGTGCTGGGTAGGGTGCAATGCCCACCTGCACAGCAGCGGGCGACAGCTTGGTCCGCTTGCCCTCCACACTCTTGAGCACGCTTTTGGAGGGCCCAGTGGTTGTGGCCACACTGGAGGAGGACACAGCAGCCTTGACGATGGCTAATAGGCCCTGGTAACCAGCAGTGTGCTGCGGGTAGGGGCTATAGCGCTGGCTACTGGTGTCATAGCCGTTGACAGTGCGGCTGAGGTGCTTATGCTGGGGCACGCGGATGTTGGTGGGGAAGATCTTGATGGACAGTGGGCTGTTGGCCACCTTCTCGGCGTAGGCATCCAACTCAGCCGGGCTTGGGTAGCGAGAGGAATGCATGGAGCTGGCCACTGCCTCACCTGTACAAGGACAAGAACACAGGTGAGAACTGACCAGAGGCCCCGAGGATACCTCTGCTGCTTCCTGCAGGGCCCATACTCTTCCTCCTTCCTGCATGTCTAATACATTTTTAAACCTTGGATTTATGGATAAAGCACAAAAAGGAAACTGCTCACATCATAAACTTAAGAAACTTTCACAGAAGGAACACACCTGTAAGGATAACATCCACGCCGAGAGACAGGACATTACTGCAGGCTCCCCTGTACCCACAGCCAGTCCCTTACCATGCCCTTGTTTACCATTATCCTGACTTTTGACCATGTGCACTTGTTGTGCCTGGTTTTTGTATGTGGTAGGATGGACTTCTACAACACATACCCACTACATCTGGCCTCTGTCCTTAATGCTATGTGAGCTTCAGCCGGGTAGCTGTGTGTGGCAGAAGTCTGGTCTTTGTCACTGCTGTGTGGTGTCATCGGGCGATTGCACCTGGTCTATTCATCTTTCTACTCTTCATGGCATTTGGGTTGTTTGCAGCCAACACAAATGGCACACGCAGTTGAGTTCTATTGAAGGTACACTCTGGAGTGGAACTGCTGGGTCACAGGGGAGGCCTCTGCCTAGCTTTAGGAGAAAATGCCTAACAGTCTGTCCAAGAGGCTGTGACAGGCTATACTCTCACTTGCTGAGCACAGGCATTCTGGTGGCTCCACACCCTCAAAGATGCTCAGTGTTGTCTGTTGCCCGTTCACTGCTCTGGTGGGTGTTAGTTTCTTCTATCCCTTTTCTTATCCCTTGGTGCCTCCTTTCCTAACCTGTAAAATGGGGTGATGCCTGCCTGCTGACCTCCCCACCCCCGCCTGGCCAAGCCCAGCCCTGTCCCCAGCATGGACTACACGGCTGCTGCTGGTGAAGCGTACTCCCATGTGAACAGAGCGCGGCCTGGGGCCAGGGGAGGCCATGCTGCCGGGAGCTGCTGCTATTGGTATCACCTCAGTTGGGAAGTACATGAGGATAGGTTTACACTCCCTGCCCCTGCTTGCTCCAACGGCCCCTCCATGAGTCTGTTGGGTACCTGTAAGGCCAGTGTGGTGGCCACTGTCTTTTTAGTGAGCTGTCAGCATGGGGCTGAAGGGTGTGCACTGGATGACAGGCTGGCTCTCCCTACTGTTAGTGGGCAGAACTGGCCCTGCCAGGGGAGGTGGGCCACTGGTGGGCAGACCTGCTGCTATCATGCAAAGCCCCTCCCTGGTCCTGAGACATTCCCAGGTGCACCCTGTGGACTTCCCGAGGCCAAGGAGAGAGGAAGGTGGTGGTGGGCAGCTCCATGAGCAGATGGAATGGCCCAGGGCAGGCTGTTCACCCAGCTGAGCCTATTTTCCCACCTATGGAATGGGGATGGTGATCACGCCAGGTCTGTAGGGTGGTGTCAAGGAATGACAGTGCCAAGGGGCCCAGCAGTAGGTGCTGAGTGATTGTGACTCACAGGGGGACTTGGGAGAGGAGCTTCCTCACTTCAGCACTCTTAGCCTCCATTTCCTCTTCTATAAAATGGGGCTACTGCTACCATCCTCTCCTAGAGTCCTAGGAGGGTCTCATTAGTCATGGTGGAGGATGGAGGTATCAGAAGCTGGTGCTCTGTGTATGGGGGTGGTGACACCTTCCCCGTCTACCCATCTGACCGGCACAGGTGGGGCTGGCATCATGTCTGGGGGTGGAGTGCAGACCCTGATCCCTTCCCTAGGCCTCCCTGCTAATCACAAGGTCAAACCACATGTCCCAGAGCCTCATCCTCAATCCCTTGAATGCTAAATTGAATAAAATACGTGCTGTGGGTGGGGTGGGGCACAGGCAGTGTGGGGACATAGGGAGACCCAGCCAGGGCTTCACAGACAGCTTTCTGGAAGGAAGAGCATCCCAGTTAAGTCCGAAGGCATCGGTGAGAGGTAATGAGGAGGGAAACAGATTTTAGGGAGAGAGAACAACCCAGGGAAAGGTGTGGAGGGAAGAAGTATGTCTGTGTGGGAACTGTAAATGTTTCAAGATTATGAGTGAGCAGGAGCCCAGGAAAGACTTACCAAGGACAGGAGATTGAAACAGGTGGCCTGGGAGGGCCTTGGGCCAGAGCAAGGAAACCCTCTTCACTGCAGAACAGAGGTTCTCCCACAGTCACATTGGCTACATTTGGACCCGTATTTGGCTGCCACCACTAGTGGTACTGGTGCTCCTGGCACCTACAGGATAGGAGCCTAAGATGTGCGTGAACCTTCCACAATGCACAGAACAGTCCCCACCACAAAGGACTGTCTAGCCCAGATGTCAACAGGACTTGGGTAGAGGAGCCCTGCCTGCCCTTGGGCTCTGGGCAGCCTTTGAAGGTTTTAAGCAGGGTGGGGTAGGCCAGGCCTGTGATTTAGAAAGTCCATTCCCCTCTGAAGGTTCACTCTGAGGTGGGCAGGAAGAAGTAGGTGGCACTGAGCATCCCAAGGAGGCTGGGACACTCAGGCCTGACCTAGGCTGGGCAGGTGGAGCTGGCCACAACCCATCTTGACTCTGCCTGGGGCAGCCCCCTTTTAAGTGGCCTAAAATAAACTCGGTGTAGAGAATGGAAATGTCACTTTGGCCAACGGGGGAATCTTTCTCTGAGATTGGATTTAAACTACATTATACAAGCAATTTCATGGGCACTTAGCGCCACTCGGAGAGTCCCGCAAAAAAGGGACCAGCTCTTCATTTACCAGCCATAAATCAGCAGTTGCTATAATGAGCACAAAAATGTCACTTTTATGCAATTTTACAGATGAACAAAACTGGTGAAATTAACTGTGGTAACCTACTAGAGTCAGCAAAAGCAGCTGCCGGGGAAAAAAAATTATATCTGTATGTATTTTTGTTCCTCTTAAACTCTCTTTCCAAGCAAGTTTCTGCCATTGTGGTGTGAAAACTCATTTGTCCTCACCATTATACTTTCATTTGGAGTTTATCTTGAGTATCCAATGAGCCACCAACTGTGAAAATGA
This sequence comes from Loris lydekkerianus, assembly GCA_963574355.1. Classification (NCBI taxonomy): domain Eukaryota; kingdom Metazoa; phylum Chordata; class Mammalia; order Primates; family Lorisidae; genus Loris; species Loris lydekkerianus. Next base: position 101,521 of record CAUYPK010005535.1, on the reverse strand, counting down.
TTAAATCTACAAAATCTATCTAATAGATGGAATAAATTAGGTGTTTAAAACCTTAAGAAGAAGAAGAAAAAAAAAAGGCATGCCTGTTCATAGTCCCAATTCACTGAAAGAAGGGGTGCTTGCTCCCATCTGGTCAACAGGGCTTATTGTGGGTGACGTGGTCCCTTCAGCTTTTGTTGGATCTGGCAGTATTGCTGTAACACAGAGGCTCATTTGGTGAGCTCAGTATGGTTTATATATAGCTTAGTATATGCTAGGCTCCATGCCCATGGATTTTCTTGGTGATTCTTGTTTGGAGGACCCAGCAACCATGAGAGGTGGGATCCCTATTTTACAGATGAGGAAATAGACAAGTTTGACAGCCAGCCTCCAAGACCCGCCATCCCCCAATGATTCTTACATCTCTTAGTGTTCACACCCTTGTATGGTCCCTGGGACCCATATCAAACAGGACTGACCTGTATCACCAGCAAGATATAGTGGAAGTGAAAGAGTATGGCTTCCAGGGCTCAGTCATAAAAGACACTGCAGCTTCCTCCTCGTGTTCTCTCCTGGACCACTTGCCCTGTGGGAGCCAATGCCGTGTGGAGACACTAGAGCAGCCCATGCAGGAGAATGCCCACGTGGAGATGAACTGCAGCTTCCAGCCCACAGTGGTGTGAGCCTTCTTGGAAGCTGATCTTCCAGCTTCAGCCAGGCCTTCAGATAAGACTGCAGCCGTAGCTGATATCCTTACTGCAACCTCCTGAGGGACCTGAGCAGACCCATCCAGCTGCTCCTAAATGCTTATGCCACAGAAATCATAAGAGACACACTAAATCAGTGGTTTTCAACCTTCCTAATGCCACGACCCTTTAATACAGTTCCTCATGTTGTGGTGACCCCCAACCATAAAATTATTCTTGTCGCTACTTCATGAAGATGAGCAACTTCACGAAGTAGCGACAAAAATAATTCTATGGTTGGGGGTCACCACAACATGAAGAACTGTATTAGGATGGCTCAAAGGGGTAGGGTGCCAGCCCCATATGCTGGAGTTGGTGGCTTCAAACCCAGCCCCAGCCAAAAACTGCAACAAAACAACACAAAACAAACAAAAAAACAAGAAGAACTGTAATAAAGGGTCACAGCATTAGGAAGGTTGAGAACCACTGCTCTAAATGATTACTGCAGCTCAAGCCACTGGGTTTTGGAGTTTTGCTTGTTACAGAGCAATAGCTAACTCAGGTTCTTGTTTCACAGATGAAATGGAAGCTCAGTTTCCCAAGAGCACACAACCAGCAGAAGGTGGAGCTGAGATTTGGACCCAGTCTGCCTTCTAGGTCTTTTTCACCCCATCCCAAGGCTCTCCCTCTTCTGTAGAATTAGGAGGAGGATGGTGCTGAGAAGAAACCATAGTCAGCCTCATCAAAGGCACCCAGCAGGGCACTTCTCTCTCCTGCTCTTAGCTTCGCCCTTGCTCCTGGCGACTGCCAGATGGCAGCCGTGAGCCTAGCCTCTCCTAGAGACGTGTGTAGGCTCAGTGCTCTTCAGTGCCTTCAGGTGGGTCCCAGGCCTCCAGGTCTCCAGAGGTCATGGTGCCCTGGTGGCCCCTGGAAACCTTTGGGTTTGCAGTACCTGCCTTACACCTTGTTCTGTGAAGGACTTTTCTCCTGAGCCCAGCTCTGGGTGCCTCAAATCTGACCTGTATTGCCGGAGTACAGTGGAGGTGGCTTGGGGTACCACCTAGCCTGACCCTAGCCTGGTAAAGGCTCCAAGCTCTCCCTTTAAGTGGGCCCACCACAAGTATTGAGTATGATCGCATAGTCCTGTTTTGGTAAATACAGTGACAGAGGAAAAGGCCCCATGGGGGACACTGGGTGAGCCAGCAGTCTGGGGCAGGGTGCTTAGCAGGGGCGAGGATGGGGTTAATGTGGAGCAAGGGAGGGGGCCTGTGGTTAGTGACTTGATTCTGTTGAATAAGATGTGGTGGAGTGGTGCTGTGACTCGTGGCTAGGTTATCAAAGGCAAAGTGACTTCCACCTGCAGTGTGCTCAGGTGAAAGTACAATGTGGACTCTGAGACCTAGTTCAAATCCCAGCTCTGGAACTGAGGAAGCTGGGGCCAGCATCAAGTGCAGGAGCACCCCCACACCCAGGGGTATCATGGAGCAGAGATGCACCATCCCCACTGTGCTCTGTCCCTCAGCATGATAAATGGCTGTTTGACACTGCAAAGTTTTGGGGTAGTTTGTTACAAACCTATAGGCAGTGACCACCACAGCAGAGCATTGGGGGGGGGGGGGTTGTGAGGACAGGGTTCGGGGGTCAGTGGTAAAGTCTTCTCTGATAGACGGTTTCTGAGTATCACTGGGAAGGAGGTGAGGGAACGAGGCTTGTGGATGCCTGATGAGAGAGGGCCTTGGTAGCAGGGACAGCAAAGACACAGGGTCTGGCATACCTGGGGGTGGCAGGACAGGTGGGAGAGATGGGCACACCATGCGGACCCATGGGTCTCGGGCCACTATTGGGACCTGGGTGTCTGGTCCACAATGGAGGGTTCAGAGCCAAGGGGAGACCCTTGGGCTGCCGGGTGGGAGGAAGCCCTGAGAATACCCCCAGAGGGCCTCAGTAGCAGCAGGACTTGCCAAACATTAAAGGTGAGGCTTGGGGAAACTCTGATGACATGTAGGACAAATATGAGACAGGCATATGGGAAGAGGGGTTCCAAAGCAGGCTGTCTAAGACTAGCCCTCTCAGGTCCTCTGCCTCCCTCTCCAAGGGAGTAGGGCCAAGACTTGGAGAAACAAGTCCTAAATGCTAACACTGGGCTGCCATGGGAAGGTGGTGGTGGATTATGGACTGGTGAGGCTATTTTATTTCTTCTCTGTGCTTTTTTGTAATCACTGGCCCTGACTGCGTATTGATTTAGGATGGGGAAGGGGCACACAGCTCCCTCCCCTCCCTGGTCCTGCCTCCAGCATCGAAGCATCGAAGCATCCTCTTACTCCCTTGGCCTTGATCAGACTGCTGGCTCCTCAATCACGCTTGTGTGGCAGTGTCTGCTCCCAGGCAGAGCAGAAAGGCCAAGGTGGGCAGCCTTAGGGTCCCTGGGGAAGGGGTGGTGGACGTGGAATGTGGGCTCTGAGACCTAGTTCAAATCCCAGTTCTGGCACACACTGGCTATGTGGTCTCAGGTTTGCGGCTGTCCCTCACTGAGCTTCCATTTTCTCTTGTGTAAAATGGGTAATGCTGCTGCTGACCTTGGAGGGCTTCTGTGAGGAGTGTGAAGGGCTGGCCTGACTTGGTGCCTCCTCACTGTGGCTGCCATGTTGTTATCGGTGATTACATTGATGCCTCTCTACTACCTCCAAGTTCCCAGCTGCCCCTCTATAATATTCTCCACTGAGGTCCTACCTATGTGAAGTCTGAGCTGCTCAAGGGGGCATTTGAATCCCTGGCCACCTACAGCCATCTGACTTCTCTCTGCAGCCCTCCCTTTCCCCATGCCCCCTTGATGTACTCACAGGGTACCTGGGGCCTCCTCCCACATGTCACTCTGTTGAGTGTTCCCTCTGGGCCAGGCATTGGGCCAAATCTTCAGGGCCTGCAAATGCAAATCCCTACAGAGGACAGGTGGGCAGGGAGGGCATGTCCTACTGAGAATGTTCGTATTTTTTTTTGAGACAGTCTTACTTTGTTGCCCCTGGCAGAGTGCCGTGGCATCATAGCTCACAGCAACCTCAAACTCTTGGCCATTCTCTTGCCTCAGCCTCTCAAGTAGCTGGGACTACAGATACCCACAATGCCTGGCTATTTTTAGAGATGAGGTCTAGCTCTGGCTCAGGCTTGTCTTGAACTCCTGTGCCCAGACGATACACCTGCCCTTGCTTCCCAGACTGCTAGGATTATAGGCGTAAGTCTGGCCCAGAATGTTCATACTTAAAATAATGCTGGAACACTGAGCAGGCAAACCACACTGGATGGGCAGGATGTAGGCCAAATAGTCCACCAGTTTGAGACATTTGGTGGCAGAGAAGGGATCTATGAGCCAGGATTGGAGTCCCGGTAATCCGCCCTCCCTGAGGTCCTGCCCTTAGTCACCATGCATTGTAGTAGACACTGTTATTCATGCCTGCTCTGCCATGCAGACACGCCTTCTTCCCTTGATAACCAAAATCTACTGGTCCTTTAGAGGCCTAAGCACTGCATCCTGCTCACCTGGTCTACATCCATCTGTCTCCCTGATCCATGTCCCCATGGGAAGTGCCCCATCTTCCAGTCCTAGAACCCGATCCAAAGTGGCGAATCTGGGTGGGATTCTGAGGAGCCTGAAGATAGGGTGGGATCGCCCATGAGGCAGGGGCAGCATGTTTGGCTTACCACAGGCCTGTGGACAGTAGGGGCTTGCACCAGGTGAAGGCAGTGAGATGTGTTGTCACACACCCCTACCTACCTCTGTTCCTCCACATCTCAGCTGAGGGCCCTCCAGGACCCTTGTGCTGTAGCTGTTTGTGAACTTGTCTCCTGGGCTAGATGTGGAAACCTCCGAGAGCCGACACTGTTCTTTCTTACCACCCTGATATAAGTGTGCTCAGGGAAGCACTGGCAGTTCAAAGTCAGGGAAACCTGTTCGGAGGCCTTTGAGAGGCTGCAGGGCCGCTGGATAGTCCTGAGAATCTGGACTTAGGTGTGCAGAAACCACAGTGCCCTCCCCTCTCTGTGGACTGGGCCACCCTTTCCCCTGCTCTGCCCCTGCTGCTGTGGCCTCCATTAAAGGCTTGTTGGGAAATTTAAAAGCCTGGCTAGAAGTGCTGGGTGAGCTGTCGCTGCCATTAAGTTAATGTTATGGGCTTTTTACAGGTGTGTTAAATAGACGTGGTTATTAACGAGTATATTAAGCCAATTAAAACAGCCCTTTGAGTGGATTTAATGTTGCTACAGGGAGACTCCAGAGCGGGCCTCTGCTGCTCCACTGCCTTCCAGAAGCTGTGAGGAGGGGGTGGTGTGGGTGGGGCACCACAGGGACCAGTGAGAAGCTCAGCCTCTGGATGGAGTCAGGTCACAGGGGCTTGGAGTCCAGCTTTGCCACTTACTACAGGTGTCCTTGGGGGGGGGGGTGTGTGTGTCATTGAACCTCAATGTCCCATCTGTGTGGGAATGAAGGGGTGGGCATGTCCTGGGGCTATTGAAATCACTGCATACTCTCTGTACCATAAAACATGTGATGTATGTCATCAAAGGGGAGGCAGAGATGGAGCATCAGCCCAGAAGTCCTGGTCCCATGCTGTCCCGGATTCTTGATTGAACCCCAGGCACCCACTGTAATTATGAGCCAGCCCCTCTGGGAGCTGCCCAGCAGGAACAGGCTGCATCCCGGAAGAGACTCACTTTCTCTAGCCCTCACCACCCTGTAAGGAGCATTCTGGGGTTGGTGCCAGTAGTCAGATGAGCAGACTGAGGCTTAGAGAGAGAGTGGGCTACCTGCCCAAGGTCCCAGGCCCGGGAGTGATGAACAGCAGGCTTAGAACTGGGTTCTGCCAACACCAGAGGTACATCCTGCAAATCCTGCTGACTCCCTGGACAGGCCCCTAAGTGGTAGCCCCCTTGGAGGACCTCAGTTTTTTGGACAGTAGAATGGAGCTATTATAACTATTCTTCCCAGAGAAAGGGGGTGTTTAATCAACGTCATCTTTTTCATGCTGTGACAGACTCTGTCTACACAGGTTTATTATCTGTGTTGAAATAGGGGGAGCAAGAGGTGCCCAAGACCTCCCCAGGACAGAAGGGGTCCCCAGGGACAGGGTCTGGCCCCAGCCCACAGGGAGGAGTTGTTCCCCATTTGCATTCCCCTTCTCTGTGACATTCTGCCCTTGGAGGTGGCAGCCTCCTGAATGCTCAATTAACGTGACACTAATTAGCTGGTGGCACCGGCAGAATCCCTAATGAGGTCGACCAGGAGTGGAGGCAGGGAAGGTGGTTGAGCTGGGACAGATGTGGCTGCCCTCTGGCCTCCACTGGGAGAGATGTGGGGAGGGACAGGCGGAGGTGGCTGCTTAGTTCCCTCCTGGCTATTTCTGAGCCCCAGTCTGGCCCACTGGCCAGGGTGATGGCTTGGGGGTCAGACTGGGGTGTATCCATGTACCCCAGTTGTCAGCTGGGGGACTTTAGGGAAGTGCCTACAGTTCTTTAGCCTCTGTTTCTGGGGGGCAAGCAGGAGAGGGTAAGGATGATTAAATCAGAGAATGCATGTCAAATGGGTTGGGACACAGAAGGTGCTCAGGAAAAGCCAGCTGCCATCCTAGCTCTTTCTTGGATGGAACAGGCAGGGAGGGTAGTGATTATTGTTGGGCACTGCGCAAAGGGTCCTGCCTCTCTTGCTTTTTTTAACCTTGTGTGGGCATACATATGCTCAGACATCCAGGGACATCTCACACAAAGACAGGCTGGTGCTTCCAAGCACACCTGAGCCCTGGCTGGAGCCCTAGAGTGGCTGAAGTGTACCGGTAGGTAACCATAGTGTACTTGTGGAGAGTACTGTAATCCCTTCCCAGCCTGGTTTCCCCTTCCCTCACTGGTGCCTCAGTTTCCCTTGCCTGCTCCCTAACTGGAGCAGACAGAGGTCTTTAGGAGCCCACACCTCACTCTTTCCTTGCACCCTGGCCTTGTGGGTGCCTTGGTATTGCTTCCTGGCCTCATCCCTGCCTCCTTCTGGTCACATACCTACTCCTGTCTGTCTCCATCCACACCTGTGTGGGTCTGACACCTCTGCTGTCCCAGCTTGTCCCTCTCCATTTGTCTCTGAGTCTTGCCCCTCCTGCCCATCCCTCCTGTTTCTGTCCTTCTACATCCATATCCGAGGCTCTTTATTCTGGGTGTGGGTCCCTCATAAGAGCTGCAGAAACCCCCTCTCAATTTGTGGCTTGTCTTGACTTTTTAAAAAATTAATGGTAAACCTATTTTAATGTGATCCAACTTGTCTTTTCTATCACTTTGTAGATGGTGTGAGGAAGGGCTCCAATGTCTCAGTGCTACACATGGATCCCCAGGGATCTGCAAGCCCCACTTTCTCTTACGTTGAGCCCCAGGTGTGTGTGGATCCATTTTTAGGTTCTGCTTTGTCTCTTAGCTCCCTTTGTCAGCCCTCTTCCCACCTTTACGTTTCTTTGTCAAAAGTGCCTTGGCCATTCTTGTCCTTTTTGTACGTATCAATTCAAAGTCAGCTTTTCAAGTTATACCCACACAGTTGTGATGGAGAGACCAGAATGAATTATTTTCATTGGAACCTCTGTCTATACATATGACACATTTCTAAGTTTATTCAGGTCTTTAAAAAATATCATTGAATAATGTTATATTTTTCACCATAAAAGCCATTTACCTTTTTTATCAATTTATTTTAGTCTCCTTAATAAATTGTAATAGCATTATAACTTAGGTGAAATAGAAACAGAAAATCTGAATAGACCTATAACAATCAGCAATCAAAACACTACTGTAGAGACTAGACCTAAATGGCCTCACAGATGAATTCTACCAAGCATCTTTTTTAGCAAAAGAGTCTCACACTGTTGCCCAGGTTTGAGTGCATGGCATTGTCATAATTGCAATCTTCCTGCCTCAGCCTCCTAAATAGCTGGGGCTATAGGCACATACCCTGGCTCCTGGCTAATTTTTCTATTGTTAGTAGAGGCAGGGCCTTGTTCTTGCTCAGGCTGGTCTCAAATTCCTGGCCTCAAGCAAACCTCCCAGAGTCCTAGAATTACAGGTATTAGGCACTGTCCCAGCCTCTACCAAGCATTTAAGGAAGAATTAATACCAATTCTTCACAAACTATACAAAAAAAAAAAAAAAGAGGAAATACTTGCAAGATAATTCTGTAAGGTCAGTATTATCCCAATACCAAAATCAGACAAAGATATCTATCACACACAGGCAAAACTACAGAACGTATGAATATAGATTCCCCCCCAAAAAAAAAAAAAAATCAACAAACCCAGCAACACAGAAAAATGATTACATACCATGACCAAGTGGGACTTATTCCAGGAATTGCAAAGCTGGTTCAACATCCCCAAATCAATTAATGTAATTAGTGATAGAATAAAGGACAACTATCACATCATCCCAATAGGCACTGAAAAAACACTGGCCAAATCAATATCTCTTATGATAAAAATTCTCAAAAAACAATGAAAAATACACAGCTAACATCACATTTAGTGATAAATGACAGGATGTTTTCCCTCTAAAATCAGGACTAAGACAAAGATGTCTACTCTTGCCACTTCTATTTGACACTGTACTGAAGGTTCTACCTACAGTGATTAGACAAGAAAAAGAAATAAAAAGAGTTCATTTTAGAAAGGAAGAAGTAAAACCATCTCCATTCACAGATGCCATGACCTTTTCTGTTTCTATTTCACCTAACTTATAATTTTTACACAGAAAATCCTAAGAAATTCACTAAGAAACTGTTAGAATGAGTAAATTCAGCAAGGTTATCAGATACAAGATTAATATACAAAAATTAGGGCAGTGCCTGTGGCTCAAGGAGTAGGGCACCAGCCCCATACACCGGGGGTAGCAGGTTCAAGCCCGGCCCCAGCCAAAATTGCACACACACACACACACACACACACACATACACACACACATTAACTATATTTCTATAGACTCACAAATAATCCAAAATTAAATTAAGAAATTCCATCTAAACAGCATCAAAAGAATAAAATAGTAATAAATTTAACAAAGTAGAGCAAAACTTATGATCTGAAAATTGTAAAATATTGTTGAAAATTTATTTAAATAAATAGGATTAGAAGACTAAATATTACAATGGCAATACTCCCTAACTTGGTCTGCAGACACACTGCAAATCTTTATTAAAATTTCAGCTGGCTTGAGAGCCTGAGCCTACAAAAAATAAAATAAATAAGCCAGGTCTGGTGGCACATATCCATAGCCCCAGATACTGTAGAGGTTGAGGTGGGATAATCACTTGAGCCCAAGAGTTCGAGGCTTCAGTGAGCTATGATGATACTATCATACTCTAGCCTGGGTAACACAGCAAGACCCTGTCTGCACCCCCCTCCAAAAAAAAAAAAAAAAAAAAATCTCAGCTAGCTGCTTTGCAGAAATTGATAAGCTGATCCTGAAATTCCCAGAACCCAGAATAGCCAAAGGATAAACTTGGTGACTCATACTTTGATTTCAAAACATATTATAAAGCTACAATAATCACGACAAGTGTGGCATAAGGCTAGACACACAGATGAAGATTAATAATACACCCAGAAATAAATCCTAAATTGATCTTCACTAAGGATTCCAAAATAACTCAATAGGGGAAAGATTAGCCTCAACAAATGGTGTTGGGGCAAATATATGTCCACATGCAAAAGAATGAAGTTGAATCCTTTCCTCATACCACATGTGAAAGTTAACTCAAAATGTCTAAACCTAAATGGATAAACTAACACTATAAAACTCTTAGAGCAAAAAACCCAACAGGAGTACATCTTCATAACCTAGGGCCAAGCAAACCCTTCTTACATAAAACACCAAAAACGTGTAACAAATGACATTTTCACTTCATCAAAATTAAAAACTCTTGTGATTCAAAGGATACCATGAAGAAAGTGAAGAAGATAGCCTTCGAATGAGAGTAAATATTTGTGAATCACTTAATTATAAAAGTACCATGCCCTAACCAATTGTGCTAGTGGAGCTCTAAAAACATGTGTCTCATATGGGACTTGCATCTAGAATTTAAAAGAACTTTTATAAATTAATAATAAAAATAATTTTAAAATACAAAAAAGAGCTGAATAGACATCTCTTCAAAGAAGATATAAAGGCCAACAAGCACATAAAATAATGTTCACCATCCTTAGTCATCAGGAAATGCAAATAATCAAAACCACAGTGAGATACCACTTTACATGACTAGTAAGGCTATAATCAAAAAGATAACAATGAAGATGAAGATGTGGAGAAACTGGAACCCTTGTAGACCACTAGTAGGAATGTAGAACGCTATGGCCACTTTGGAAAAGAGTTAAAACATCATTACCATGTGACCTAGCAATTCTACTCCTAGAGAAGTAAAAATACAAGTCTACACAAACACTCAGCAGCTTTGTTCATAACAGCCAAGAAAGTAGAAAAACCCAAATGTCCATCAACCAATGAATGGATAAATAAAGCATGATATAGCCTTATAATGGAATAATATCTGGCAATAAAAAATGAAATGCTAATACATATTACAACATAGGTGAGCTTTAAAAATGTTAAGTGAAAGAAGTCAGTTATAAGAGGCCATGCATTCATGAGTACATTTGCATGAGATGTCCAAAATAGGCAATCCCAGAGGGTCTCTTGAGGCGGAGGGGACTGGGCAGAAATGAGAAGTGATTACCAATGGGTTTGTGGTTTCTTTTTTGGGGTGATGGAAATGTTTTTGAATTTCAGAGTGGTGATGGTTGCATGACTCCAAATATACTAAAAACTACTACATGGGTGAATGGTATGGTATATGAATTGTATCTCAATAAAGCTGTTATAAAACATTGTGACAGTATCTGTGTAAAAATGTATTTTCAAACTCTGTTGTTAGTGGAGAGCAGCAGCCAGCAAACCACTGGCCTGCTGCTTGCTTTTGTAAATGGCTGTACTTGTGCAAGAGTAGGAGTGCTGGTAAGTTACAATGGAGACCATCACACAAGGCTGAAAGTATCTGCTATTTACAGAAAAAGGTTGTCAACCTCTGTTGTAGAAGAACACAATTCAATTTTTGTACACTGATCTCATGTATATCCACTATCTTGCTGAAGTCTTATTCTTGCTCTTACTCAGGCTGGTCTCAAACTCCTGAGCTTAAGTGATCTTCCTGCCTCTGCTTCCCACAGGGCGAGGATTACAGGCATGAGCCACCATGCCCCATCAACTTTCAGGCTTGTTTACAGCAGATCCAGGTTGGATACTCTGTGATAGGTGAAGGAAGCAGCTAGCCTTCCTAGTTGGCTCAGAGCTTATTTTTATTTACCAAATCACACATGGGGGTTAAATCTATCTCACTCTCTTCTGGCCCTTCATCTCCGAGCCTCTGTCTTATCCTGGGCTCAGTTCCTACAGCAGGGGTAGCACCAGACCTTCCTTCCATCCCTCAGGCTGCACTCAGTAACAGCTTCATAATTGAATCTGCTGTGTGGCCCACGATTTGTTTTTAATTTCACTGGAATTTTAAATTGCTTTGTCTCTTCCGTATTTTATCCATGTTGGAGGAAGCAGTGGTACCTGCAGGAATGCTGGCAGGGCCATGGTTCACTCGGGCAGTACCTCCAGCCTGTCAGGGTTGTGGGGGGCTGTAGGGAGGGGCAGGATGGGAGTTGGGGAAAAGCCACTGTCTGATCTTGAGGGGTTACAAGCCCTCCAAAGTTGCTCACCAGTTAAGATGAGCCATCCGAGTCAAGGAACTTCTTGTTTCCTTCTGGAGAAGGACGTTGGTGGGAAGGGGCTCCCACCCCCTGGGAATGGTCAGGTTATGTGTGTAAATTGGCTGCCAAGCCCTGGGGGCTCGCTCCTTCCCTTATTCCTGTGTCCTAGCAATGAAAACTGAGTTGCAGTCACTTACCTTCCTGAGACCATGCACACGCCCCATTTATGGCACAGCTAGAATTTGATCTGGACCCATCTCAACTCCCTAAGAGGTCACAGGGAGAAGGGCCAGGGGGGCATGCTGTTCTCAGCCACAGAGGTGCAATCTGAGGCAGGGAGACGCTACCTCACTTACCCAAGGTCCAGCAGAAGAGGGTGGGAGTTCACGTCTGCCTCCTGGATTAGCTGCCTCAACTCCACCCACTTTAGTCCCTTGGACATAGAAAAGACCCAGTCCCTTACAACCCCACTGGGTCTGGAGGCTCTCTGGGGCTTCTGCACAGCCTATATTTGTCAAAAGTTTATATATTAACAACATGATGAGAAAGTCAAATATTTATTAGCAGGGAAGGTCCTGAGCAGGTGAGATAAACAGGCTTCGGTCCCAAGGGCTGCCAGGTCCTATATGGGACACCGGGACTCTGGCCAGCTGAGAGCAGCCTAAGGTCTTACTTTCACCTGAGATAGGGGAGGAGGAATGGCTTTCCCTCTTCCCTCAGTTTTTCCCCTTTCTTTTTCTCCCATCACTTTCTCCAGTCACCTTTAGAGGCCACAACAGCTCACCTGGACACACACCCCTGGCTCTTCTGTCCAGCCTAACCTTGGATTCCAGAGAGGTGAACTGCAGCCATTTCTGGATCACTGGTCACATTCTAGGCCACATGTGGTGACCAGATCTCATTACAGCCCTGTGCAGTCAGGCTACTCTGATCCCCACTTGATAGGAAAAAGAGGAGGGAGATCCAGATTGGGCCACCTTTTCCCCCTCAAAACTGAGCTTTCGACATTATCATCATAGATGGTCAGAACTGGATGGCTTTCTAAGTCCACTTCATCTGACCCCTTGCTTTACAATGGGGCGGACACAAGCCCTGGGAGGGTGATCAACAGGTCCAAGGTCACGTTGCTCATGGCCTAACGCAGCACATTTGTCTAAAAGATGCATTTAGTAATTAAAAAACAAAACAAAACAAAATGCAGCACAGTCCAAAGTCAGATCACAGAGCTCTGGGTCAGCCTTTTCTATCTCAGTTCTGCCCAGGGGCAACAAAAGTAATAGGAGGGGACTAGGCTCTGATCTCCCAAGAGTTGTGCCCATGAGGAAAGGGCAGGAACCTCCCTGGCCAATTGTCCAGGCACTGACTGGCAGCAGGGCCCCCAATTCAATTTGCTTATCTCCCTTCCTGCCTTCCTCTTTCCTGTGCTCTTCAATTACAGGCAGCATCAGTGTCTTTTCCAATAAGCACACAGATGTCAAAGGATCCGAGTGGGCAGGGGAAGCAGGACATCCTTGGTTGTTCTCCATACTCTCTCGTTCTAGCCTTAGAGCAGGAAGGAAGGACCAGCTCAGGTCATCAGGCCTGGCTTCTGCCTCTGGCCAGTTGGCAGCAAAGGGCCAGGCAGAGAGCTGGACGGCACCAATCAAAGGTTAAAATGAACTGACCTTTTTAACCAGGGAGTCCAACCTAGAAGGATTTTGATACACATACAAATATGTTCATCACAGGAGTGCTTAAAATAGTGAGAGACTAGAAACAACCTAAATGTTCATAAGCAAAAGGATGGTTAAATGTTGTCATTCTTTATCCACAAAATGGAATACAATGCCGCTGCAAAACCCCTCAACAAAACAGTGGACAGGCTTCCAGTAGCTGCAGAGATCAGGTGGGGCTGAGGGAAGCACAGAATAGGTGCCGCAGCTGCAGCTTTCAGAGGAGAAGGAGCCAGCAGAGTACACCTCCCAAAGTGAGGCACACCTGAGGCACAAAATCCAGCACCTTTATTTAAAGTGGTGAGAGCGGAGGTGTCACTGGTGCCAGGACCTTTTCTTCTTAGACCAGTGACTTTCAACCAGTGTGCTGTAAGAGGATCTTAGATGTGCCGCAAAAATTTTTAAAGATCATTAATTAAATTATTTCTGAAAGAAATTTAAAGCGCAGTATATATATCACTTTTTAACTCTTTTTAAAATCAATATAATTAAAGTGTGCCACATAAGTTTAACTGTAGATTCAAGTGTGCTGTGAGATATAAAAGGTTGAAAAACACTTGGTTGAGAAGAGCAAAGAAGGCGAGGCTACATAAGAAGTCACACAGACAAGGCATATTTGCAAGAACCTGCATGTTTCTGAGGCAACCGAGAGAATTAAAGGATAAATGAATTCACATATGAAACTCAGGGTCATGAGGAAAATTTGTTAGCCCAGGCTATTTCCAATCTGAACCTCCTACAAATAGCTAGGCTGGGAAAAGTTCACTTCCTTTTAAAGTAAGTAATCCAAATGGAACCAGCTTAAGACCTAATCAAAATACACTAAAAAATAAGGGCAAGGCAAAGCATTAGTAAAGTCATGGTGTTTTTGACCAAGTAGCCATAGAAGAGATGAAGATTTATAGCCAAGGATTTCATCAGGAAGGAAAAAACTTAGTAAGCAATTGTTTTTACAAAGCAAAACACAAAGAAGATTTACAGGCATAGAGGGGGGCATAGACATGTCCCCCAAAAGGGAGAAATAAAGGAGCACAAGGAGAAAAAAAGGTGCTAAAAACACAGGAAGAAAGTGAGCAATATGAAAGGGACATAAGATGTTAGAAAGGCTTAGTCAGAAATGGGTACACAGGGAAGACAGGTGAAAGATAGCCAACGTATCCTGCAGTCCCCAAGGAAGGAGGCTAAAATAATACAAGCCTTGGATCTGATGCCGAAAGGGCACAGCACCATGCTCCACGGAAAACCAAATGTTTTTTTTAAGACAGAGTCTCACTATGTCACTCTTGGTAGAGTGCCATGGCATCATAGCTCACAGCAACCTCAAATTCTTAGGCACAAGTGATCCTCTTGCCTTAGAAAACCAACTCTGAATAGTCAAATGCAAGACACATCCTACAAAGTAACTGGACATAAAAGATGGCAAGATAAAGCATAAGTGCGGGAAAATTGCTCCATGGTAACAGAACAAAGCCTAAAAAATCCTCAAGGAAACAAAATGACTCAGGAACTGTTTTTTTGTTTTTTTTGTTTTGTTTTGTTTTTTATTTGTTTTGTTTTTTTTTTAAGACAGAGTTTTACTATGTCGCCCTCGGTAGAGTGCCGTGGTGTCATACCTCACAGCAACTTCAAACTCTTGGGCTTAAGAGATTCTCTTGCCTCAGGCTCCCAAGTAGCTGGGACTACAGGTGCCCACCACAACACCTGGCTATTTTTTGTTGCAGTTGTCATTGTTTTTCAGCTGGCCCAGGCTGGGTTTGAACCCACCACCCTTGGTGCATGTGGCCAGCGCAGTAACCACTGTGCTATGGGCGCTGAGCCGGAACTTTTTTTTTTTTTACTTAACCTATTCAAGTAGAAATGCGACAGATAGACCTTCTGAGCGGGAACTCCAGGAATACTGTTAACACGAGGCCTTCTTAAGCAACATATTGGAGGGATAACTTTGGATGGGAAACTAAGGCAAAAGAATTGGTAGTGAGCACTGATCTGATTTACTGAAACAAATGTGGTAATTGTGGTGATGTAGCCAGATGCTAACATGACAAGTCCTAAGAATACAGGTATAGATACAGGTATGGAAAAAAGGGAAGAGTAGTATAAGTGGACTGATATCCTTGTCTTTGATAGCTGGAATCAAAAGATATCATTTAAAGCTGATGGCAGGTCATAGAGATTTAATAAGAATTCCATGAAAAATGTTTCAGAGACAAAAAGGAAATGCACTAATTTCATCATTTTATTTCTCTTAGGGAAAGTAACATATTGTAAAGACACAGAGGATTAAGGAATTATTTACAGTTGTACCACTAGAACATCACCACCAACCTTCCTTATGATTAGTAGATACACAGACTACAAAAAGATTTTTTAAAGCAATTAAAGCACAAAAGATTGAACTAAGACCAGATATCTGTTATATCAATAAATGTAAAAGGGCCAAAGTCTATTAAAGGAGAAAAAAAGCATTCTGACTGGATCACAAAGCTTAATCCAACTCTATAGTACAAGTCACATCTAAATAAAGTAATTCAGAAAGTCTGAATTAAAAGGATTGGCAAAGGTTTCAAGAAAAATGTGAATTAAAAAAATGCAGAGATTATCATCTTAATAGGTAAAGTTGAATACTGGCCTTTTTGGCCTGAATTTAATTTTATCTATTAGGATGTAATTTACTAAGAAGATTTAAGGTATTAATATCTGTGCATTAAATAACACTGCATCACCATTCATAAGGCCAAAGCTACAGGTGCTACAAGAATAGGAACCTGTTAGCAGTAAGTGTCTAATTCCTTTCTCTATCTCAGACAGGCAAGATAATCTAACAATGTAATTAATGTGGTGGATATAATTTTTGGTATTCACTAAACTCTGAATCTTGAAAACAGAATCACTATCTTCAAGTCTCCATAAAAAATCCACACAATTCTCACAATTATATCACTAAGAAAATTTTAATAAATTCCAAGAAAGTAGAAATAACAGATGAGTCCTGATCATAATACAAACAAACAAACAAACAAACAAACAAAAAAACCTCTAAAAGTAAGGAAACACAGAAGCACTTACTACTTGAGTTGATAGGTGAAATTCAAATGAGTATTAGGATAAAGAAGAAATCAAAACCAAGGTTATAGTATGATGAAAATACTATATATTAGAATCTATTAGAAAATATAGCTCAGCAGTGCTCAGAAACTTCAAGGCCTTGATTTTTCCTTTTTCTTTTTTATTGGTATAAATATTTAAGTCTCTAACTCAAGAAATTAAAACCTAAGGAAAACAGAAAGAAGCCTTTAATAAAGATAAAGACATAACTCAATGAATTAGAAACCAGAAAATCCTAAAGATGGATCTTTGAGGAAGGGGGACAGCTAATGTCATTAGCTAACTAACCCAATGAAGAAAAACAAAGAAAAGAGCACAAAACGTACAATGTAAGAAACAAGGCTGATTCACCACTTAAAAGAACTGTAGGCTCAGTGCCTGTAGCTCAAGCAGCTCAGGTACCAGCCACATACACCAGAGCTGGTGGGTTCGAATCCAGCCTGGGCCTGCCAAACAACAGTGACAACTCCAACCAAAAAACAGCCGGGCATTTTGGCAGATGCCTGTAGTCCCGACTACTTGGGAGGCTGAGGCAGGAGAATAGCTTAAGCCCAGGAGTTGGAGGTTGCTGTGAGCTGTGATGCTACGGCACTCTACCAAGGGTGACATGGTGAGACTCTGCCTCAAAAAAAAAAAAAAAAAAAAAATTGTAAAAAATTATTTTCTTCAATATCCAAAATGGATATTTTTCTAGAGAAACATAACTGGTGTTCTTTTTTGAGTAAATTCAGTTAGATAAAGGAATTTTGGATTTCTATTCTTTTATAATTATAATTATAATCACTTATAAGATTATAAGTGTGTAAGATTTAACCCCCATGTGTGACAGCAAAATAGCAAACTCAATCAAGAAGTAGTAGAACAATTAAAGCAGACCAATTATTACACAAGAAATAGAGAACATTTTCAAAGAGCCACCCACCTTCCAAATAAATGTCCTGGTGGATCAATAAAACTTTAAAGAACAGATAACTCCATGTCTATTTAAATTGTTCTGAACCATACTGAAAGAAGCTCTATTTTATGAAGCAAGTGTAATATAGCAAAACCCAACCAAAACAGCCTCCCAAATTAGGAAAGTGAAAATTAGAAAATAACCTCACCAATGAAATTGAGGCAAAAATCCTAAATATTATAAAACAAATCCAATCCAGTGGTATATTATAAAGAAATATTCACCATCACCAAGTGGGGTAGGGTTTAATCTAAAATGCAAGGATAGCTCAATATTAAGAAATCTCTTAATATCATTATTCATATTAATGAACTGAAGGAAAGAAAACATATGATCATCTTCATAAACACTGAAAAGTCATTTGGCAAAATTCAACTTCCATTCTTGATTTTAAAAATACTTAATGAAATAGGAATAGATGGACACTTATTTAAGCTGATAAAATATCTGCCCCTAAACCAGCATTAATTAGGAAATCTAGAAGCCATAAAGCAAGAATCTTATCACCACTATTATTTTTCCAGTTTCAGGGCAAGTAGCCAACTGTATTTAATAAGACAAAGAAATTAAAATATAAAACAAAGTAGGAGGTAAAATTATCATTTGTAAATGACATGACAATATAAATGGAGAACCCAAGAGCCTAAATTGAAAAACCATTATGAACAATAAAAGAATTCAGTGAGGTGGCTGAAGTTAATAGCCTTCATGTAAACAACCTCCATCTGTGGAAAAAAAGACAAGCCAAAAAAGCTAAACTATCCAGAAGTAAACTTAATCAACAACGCACAAGATCTAAATGAAGCAAATGTTAAACCATTCCTGAGGGACACAAAAGAAAGGCTATCATGTTCTTAGAGGAAAGGGCAGTATTATAAAAAAGGCCATTTCTTCATAAATCTATAAATGTAACACAGCTGGGTGTGGTGGTGGGCACCTGCCTTCCCAGCCACTTGGGAGGCTGAGGCGGGAGGATCATTTTAGCCCAGGAGTTTGAGGCTGCAGAATGCCATGCTTGCACCTGTGAATAGCCACTGCACTCCAGCCTAGGCAACAGCATGAGATCTTGTCTCAGGAAAAAAACAAAAAAGTAATGCAATCTTAGGAAAAATAAGAACAGGAATTTTGTTTTCACCTTAGGTAGGGATTTTATAGTTCAGACAGGAAAATAAATAAAACAGCCAAGGAAATTCAGGTGGAGGCTGATAACAAGGAGCAAAACAAGCTCTCTCAAATATTAAAATGCAGTACAGGTTGAGTATCCCAGTTCCAAAATGTTCCAAAATCTAAAACTCTTTGAGCCCTGACATGTCACTCAAAGGAAATGCTTCGTGGAACATTTTGGTTTTTCAGACTTGAGATGTTCAACTGGTAAGTATAATGCAAATATTCCAAAATCCAAAACACTTCTGGTTCCAAGCATTTTTAAATAAGGGACACTCAACTTGTGCATACATGCTACGGTGTGGATTTGCCTCGCGAACATATGCTAAGTGGAAGTCAGTCACAAAAGACAACATATGGTGTGATTCCATTCCTGTGGAATTCCAGGATAGGGAAATCTACAGAGGAAGAAGGGCGGCTGGAGACTAAGGAGGTGACTGTCCAACACAGAGGTTTCTTCTTCTAGAATTGACGGTGGTAATAGTTATATGATTCCGTGAACATACCAGAAATCTCTGAATTGTGCACCTCAAAGGGGTGAATGGTATATGAATTATATCTCAAAGCCATACAATTTTTTTTTTTTTGTAGAGACAGAGTCTCACTGTACCGCCCTCGGTAGAGTGCCATGACGTCACAGGACTCACAGCAACCTCCAGCTCTTGGGCTTCCGCGATTCTCCTGCCTCAGCCTCCCGAGCAGCTGGGACTACAGGCGCCCGCCACAACGCCCGGCTATTTTTTGGTTGCAGTTTGGCCGGGCCTGGGTTTGTACCCGCCACCCTCGGTATATGAGGCTGGCGCCCTACTTATTGAGCCACAAGTGCTGCCCAATAAAGCCATAAAATTTTAAAATATAATAATCAAAGCAGTATTGTACTGATACTTTAATACACTTGGATCCATATATCACACTTTATACCAGATAAATTACAAAACAATCAGCGGTCATATATTGTTAGAAATCTATCGTAAATTAACTAGAAGCAACCTTTTAAAACATATACCGTAGATCTGGCTCGGTGCCTGTAGCTCAAGTGGCTAAGGCGCCAGTCACATACACTAGAGCTGGAGGGTTTGAATCCAGCCCGACCGACAAATAATGGCTTGCTAAACAACAATGACAACTACAACCAAAAAATAGCTGGGCGTAGTGGCAGGTGCCTGTAGTGCCAGCTACTTGGGAGGCTGAGGCAAGAGAATCGCTTAAGCCCAGAAGTTGGAGTTTGCTGTGACCTGTGATGCCACAGCACTCTACCCAGGGCCATAGCTTGAGGCTCTGTCTCAAAAAAACAAACAAACAAAAAACAAAACAAAACAAAACAAAAAACCCCCCATATAGATCATATATACATGTAGATTTTTTACAACTCTCTCACTGCCCAGACTAGAGTGCTGTGGCCTCAGCTTGGCTCACAGCAATCTCAAATGTCTGGGCTCAAATAATCTGCTGTCTTGGCCTCCAAGTAGCTGGGACTACAGGCATGTCCCATAATGCCCAGTTAATTCTTCTAATTAATTTTTTTTTTTTTTTGGCAGTTTTGGCCAGGGCCAGGTTCAAACCTGCCACGCCTGGTATATGGGGCTGGTGCTCTACTCCTTGAGCCACAGATGCTGCCCTAATTCTTCTATTTTTATTTATTTTTTTGGGACAGAGTCTCACTACGTCACCCTCAGTAGAATGCAGTGGCATCACAGCTCACAGCAACCTCAAACTCTTGAGCTTAAGTGATTTTCTTGCCTCAGCCTCCCAAGTACCTGGAACTATAGGCACCTTGCCATAATGCCCGGCTATTTTTCTGTTACAGTTGTCATTGTTGTTTAGCAGGCCCCGGGCCAGGTTCAAACTTGCCACCCTCAGTGCATGTGGCTGGCACCGTAACCACTGTGCTATGGGCACCGAGTCAGTTTTTCTATTTTTAGTAGAGATGGAGTCCCACCCTTGCTCAGGCTGGTCTCAAACTCCTGAGCTTGAGCTATCCTCCTGCCTTGGCCTCCTACAAGTGCTAGGATTACAGGTGTGAGCCGCTGCGCCCAGCCTGCATATGTAGTAATTTTAAAATCATAATAGAAGAAACCTAGAGAAACTTAAAATAATAATTTCAGCCCATGGAAGAACTTTCTAAGTATGACACAAAATCTAAAGGCCAAAAAGGGAAATACAAATTTCACTTTCCGAAGAAAATTCCTCCATGGCAGCACTGAAGATATATAAAGATTTCCTATAAATCAGGAAGGATAAAAACCACAACCCAATCGAACAAATGGGCACAGGAGATAAGTGGATTACGCAAAGGAAAAACAAACAGCTCAAACACGAAAAGATGTTCAACATCGCTTATATTAAACTAAATTAAAATTACATCGTGATCCTATTTTCACCACTCAGGTGGGCAAAGCCTGAAAGTTTGATACCACGCATGTGAGGATGAAGGCAAACAGACCCTCTCACACAAGAGTGAAGACTCTATCTGGTCATCTTCGGTGCTATGGAGTGTTAACAGGTGCGCTATCTATAGACATCTGTCAGATGGCATCTATCAAAATTATAGATGCACATACCTTTGATTCAGTCAAGGTCAAAGCCCAATTGCTTCTTCCAGACATATACCCCGTAGTTTTATCCACACCCTAGTGACACAGAGTTTGTTGCTGTAGCATTGCTTGTCACAGCAACAGGTTGGGTATAAATAGGGGACTGGCTAAATAAATTATGGTTCCTTCTTACTAGGGAGAGGTATGTGGCAAAAGAATGAGGGAGTTCTTTATAAGCTAACATACAGGATATGCTGCAAAGTGAAAAGGTGAGGTACAGAACACTGTGTAAAATAGCTATGTACACACATTATCTACTGAGACATACACAAAACATCTCCTGGAAGGACCCACAGGAAGCTAACATCTGCCTCTGGGGAGGAGAGTAGGTGAAGGCTTCAGACTATGTACCCCTTCTTTTTTGACACATATTTTTTTGAGACAGAGTGTCACTCTGTCTCTCTGGGTAGAGTGTAGTGCTGTCATCTTAGCACACTGCAACCTCAAACTCCTGTGCTCAAGTGATACTCCTGCCTCAGCCTTCCCAGTAGCTGGGACCACCAGCACACACACTGCCACACCCAGCTAATTTTTCTATTTTTAGTAGAGATGGGGTCTGTCTCACTGTTGCTCAGCCTAGTCTTAAACTCCAGACCTTAAACAATCCACCCCACTTGGCTTCCCAGAATGCTAGGGTTACAAGTGTGAGCCACTGCACCAGGACTCAAAATTTTGAGTTTTGGATCACACAAATGTATTATCTTGTCGAAAGATAAATATTTGGAAGATACTACACTACAGTGTAAGCATAAGGATGATAACTGATTTTGGGCTTCAGGACAGAGGCAATAGGGAGGGGTGGGGACTTTGGTAAATGGGAAAGGATATCCCCTTTATAGAGGCAACAGTTCAGCCCTAACCAATAGCTATAGTACAGGAACAAAGGCCTATGTCACCGGTTCCTCTGATTTTTTTCCAAGAGATACTAGAAATCCAGATTTTTATGCAGATTTCCCTATTTTTAACTGTTTCTAGGCACTTCATTTAAAAAAAAAAAAAAACCTTGTGGTAGCTAAAAATAATCAGATCAGAGGGTCTGGAACTCTGACCCTAGATGGTCAGGGAGGACAGACCCTAGGAAGTCACCAAGTCCAGCTCCCTAATTTGACATGGTAAAAAAACAAGGCCAGAGAGGGGAAGGATGTGCCCCAAATCACACAGCAAATGGGGCCTGGAGCTGCGATCCCATTCAGGACTATGATGGTGAGTTGGACAGTGTATGGTGCCACAGCATGTGGTGGGGTTGCAAAGGAGTGTAGTGCTGATGGGAGAAGGAGGTCACGCCAGACAAAGGGGTGGGTGTCGTTTTGGGGAATAAAATCCAGGGAGGTGGCACAGCATGGGCAGAGGCCTAGAGGTTCAGTAGTGTTGCAGTGGGGGGGACATGGTCAGAGGCAAATGGCATTCCCTGCCCACAACCTGCTCTGCAAAGGCAAAGGTGGGTGTAAGCTTGGAGTATCTAGCACAGAAAGCAAGCTGCAGAGGATTCAGTGCCCAAGGGAGAAGAAGGGGGCCTGGGCAGAGGGAGGTGCCCACTCACACTTGCGCAGCTCCAGGCTCTTGCTCGGGCAGGCCAGGTGCTGGCCTGGAGGGTTCTGGGTCCTTTGCAGACAAGCCAGCATGGCGGAGCTGGAGGCCCCTGGGGGGGCACACTCTCCAACAGGGTCCCTGTGAGGAGGGAGAGATGACTGTCACTTGGGAGTGTTCTGTGCCCACCTCCTGCCACCCTCCCCAGCACCCCACAAAACATGAAAAACTTTCCGAACAGACACCCCTTTCCCCTTATTTGACAGATGAGGGGACCAAGGCCCAGAGACATCAAGAGGCTCATCTGTGGCTTCATAGGAAGGGACAGAATCCAGGGCTCTTGAGTGGTGGACTTCCACCGTGACAGGGCTGGAACCAACGAGTCAGACATGGCCCGGGCCCCACCTAGTGTGTGGTCACCTGCTGCAGGGGGCTGCCCTGATGTCTCCAGGCTGGGTCAGACCTCACCCTCTGAGTCCCACAGCAGGCTGTCCTTTAGGCTAGTGGCAGGCCCCTGTGAGCAGGCCAGCCTTGAGCTGGACAAAGGTGAAGATCCCACTTGGTCATCTTGGGAGGCTACCTGGAAGGGTACCCAGGAAATGCTAACAGGCACACAGGTGTCCCCATCTACTGAAGTACTGGTCTGCTTGGTGTATTCACAAGGAAAGATACGAGGATGGCTCATCCCTGGAAGAACAAGGGGCCGCCAATCCTGACCCACGCTAGGCCCAACCCATGTGGGCCACCAAGGTTTTCCTGAGCCAGGATCCTCACTCCAAATAGGGGTGGGTCCAGGTGTGAACTCAACCCTGGACACCCTTGATATCCACACACTCAGGCACCTCGGCCCCACCACTTCCTGTCCTTCTCCCCAAGTCCTGAGCAGCCAAGCTGGGTCACCTCAACCCTCCTGTTGGTTCATAAAAAGGAGAAGAAAAAAAGAGGGGTGTGTGTGTTGAAGGGGAAGAAAGGGAAGTTATTTAATACTAAACAGGTGTCTGGAGCCCTAAATTCTGCCGCTTTCTTCTAATAATGAACTATTCATGAGGAAAAGCCTTTTTTCACTACTTTCTTAAGATACTAATTTCACAACAAGCTCCTTGTTACCACGCAATTATTCCAATCTTGTATTTCTCCGAGACGGTTGCAGCCTCCCGTCTGTCCTGGCCTCTTGGTAAATGAAAGACAATCACGTAACCACCTTTCATTATGCTCTATTTTACTTTCAGCAAAGGTACCCTGAAAGAAATGATTTCCTCTGAAAGGGACTTTTATTCAGTTTCAAAACCAATTTTCTCCTATTACTGTCTCAGAAAAAAAAAAAGAGAGAGAGAGGAAGTGGGGGATGGATGGATGTGAAGGGAGGGGAGGTGATTCTCACCACCTCCCAATCGCCAGCCTTAACACAGCAATGCAATAAAAGCTGCGGTATCCACTTCCCGGCTTTGATTTCTGGTAATTTTAAAATAGGCCATTACAATCAGGCAGAAATTATACAGTTTAAAAAGGGAATGAAGTGGGGCTTATTGCAAGGATGAAAGTCCTTGACTGCAGGAACGCAGTGCTGCTCTTCTCCTCAGGGACTTGGGACGTGAGCAAGTGGCAGGCATAGGCCTGGCCAGGGCCCTCAACCTCCACAGCCTTGGACAGCCCCGGAGGACATGCCGTGCACACAGGCAGGCTGTGCCCTGGAGGATACACCGTGCTGGGCACCCACACACACTCACACTAGTGCACGCTCACATACACGCATATATGTATAGTGTGTGACATGCCCCTCTCATGCCTAATGGCACTCTCTGGCACCCTCTCATACATAGGCAGTCTAAGGGGACACACCATCATGTGCCAGGGCCACCTTGCAGGCAGTGGTTGGAAACCCTGCAACCTCCCCCACTCTCAGCACATGCTGTGTGATCCCAGGTGGGCTACTGACCCTCTCTGGTCTGTTAATGTGGCTCCATAGTCCCTGTGGTCCCTCTCGTGTCATTTTCTTCCAGAGCCTTGGCCATACCCAGCCATACCTCTAGTCTTTTACCAGGTGCCAGGGGTCTAGAAGCCCAGCTCTTGACAATTCCCCATGAGCCATACATCCCAGAATGCTTTAAAGGCAAAAATGGGCAGGCTGGCCGGGGGAGCGGGGTATTGCAATTGAGGGGGTACAAGCAGGTCGCCTATTCTGGAGCCTTTCCTGACCCCATCAGCTGCCCTCCCAGAGGGGCTTTTGTTTTCAGAGTACTCTGATGGTGGGTGCCCAGGCAGTTCTAGGAGCCAAGAGGGGCCATCCAGCTGAGCTCAGGGGACCATAGAGGATTTGCAGGGAAAAAAGTATCCAAGTAAAGGCCTTGACTCAGCTTCTCCTCAGCGGCGACTGCCTGGATCATTCTGTTCCTCACTTCTGGAGGGCCAGTAGGTAAGGCCCTGCAGCCTAAGAGGGGTTTTCTCAATACTCCTAATTTTCCCAATGCACTGCCCATTCTCTCAGGATCCCTACGCCCTGATGCCATGGGCAGGTGGGAAGATCTAAGAGAGGGTAGGGGCCAGCCAAACATGACAAGGATAAGTGGGCTTGGGGATGACTTCCCATGTCATCCCCAGCAACTGTAACCAAGACCCACCCTCCAGCCTGGCTGCCTCACACCTCTCTAACCTCTTGCCCCTGCTGGTCCCTCTGCGTACAGCATGGCCAGCCTGATCTGTTTTAGCTCAGGTTTGTCTTATAGACTCTGCCTCAGCTGTCCGCTCCTCTTGATAGCCCTTAATCACACAGAGTTGTAACTGGACTATTGAATTTTTGTAGGAACAAGGACTGTGTCTTAATAGCTTCTCTCTCTCCAGTCCCTGGCAAAGAGTCGTCATTTAATTGATGTTGAATGAACGACCAAATCAATGAAAAGGTTATTGTCAGATGAAATGACCAAGGCCCAGAGAAACCGAGCATTGTACACAAGGTCACACAGCAAGGCAGGAACGTGACCTTCCTGTGACCCACCCTGCCTCCTCCTTGCAGAAGACCCAGCCCTCAGAACCCCCATACTGGACTCATCACTCCCCTGGCCAGGGACCATCCAGAGAATGCTGCCCATTTTGAAGCCCTATCAGCAAATCAGACTGTTTATAAGCTCAAGGTCTTTTGTGACTTTAATAATAAAAAAAAGAGGTGGCAGGGGGGAGGGGAAAAATGTCGAAAGCCTCAATGATTAGAATGCTTTGGCACCTTCCCTGACATGGGGGCTGATAAGACGCCTTATCTCAGAGACACCCGTGGAAAAGGTCCCGTCCACCAGATAACACCCCCACCCCACAGCTGTCGATATGCCCTTTCATAGCTGAGGATTTAGATAAAGGAAATGTGACAGGGGAGGGGAAAGAAAGGAAGGAACTTTCCAAGTCTGAGGAGGAATTGAGTCTGTGGGGCTGCCCTTGGCAGAACAATGAATCAGAGGGGGACGGCTAACAGCTGTCTTTATTTTTATTAAAGGAACAGGGAATTGGGGCCTTTGGCCCTGGCCTGCCTTTTGTCATATGGCCCTTGCCTGTCTGGCTGCAGGGGGCGTCAGGGAGCCCACATGCCAGTGGGAGGGGGAGCTCAGAAACGGAGACAAGAACCTTCATACTCATAACAGCTGTGAGCATTTATTGACTGTTCCTGCGCTGAGCCCATGTGCATCTGTCTGTTCTACCTCCCTGCCTCCACCCTGCAGCCTTTGTGGCCCCATTTCCCAGATTAGGAAACAGGCACAGAGAAGGGAAGCAATCAAACCAAGGTCCCATAGCATTTACATGGCAGAACCTAAAGATGTCAACCCTGACCAGACGTGGAAACGTCTGCCCCACACTGTAGGGCAACTCCACTGTCACTGGGTGGCAAGGTCGGCCCCCAGCTCCCAGTCAGCTCGGCAGAGAGGAACAGAAGTCATGGCCTGCTTCTCCCCAGCACCCAAATCCACTTCTAGAAATTCCCAGAGGGGGCTAGAATCCAGAGAGATAGGAAGGGAGGGGAGTGGAGGGCAGGAGAGGGAAAGGGAGAAAGGAAAAGGAGAGGGGAGGAAGGGGCTCCCAGAGGGCCACATACTCAAACATTCACAGAGCCCGACCCCTGAGGCCTGAGGTGGGCAGAACAATACTGCGATGAGTAAAGCCCAGGCCATGCCTCTTGCCCACCCATTCACTCACTCACTCACCTATTCATCCGGGCAGTGAATGCCTCCCCAGCATTCTGGGAGGCCAGCCCTACACCACGTGCTGGGAACAGTTCTAGAAGTATGGCAATTGGCAAGAATGTCCTGCCAGAAAGGACCATCAGCCAGAAATGACCTCCCACTGACTTTCCACTTCCAAATCCAGTAAGTTAAAAACGAACTTTCCTGGTGTCTACTTCCTGCCTCCTACATTTCCCTGAAGTGGCAGGTGAATGGAACTTTCCTTCACGCATCTGGAGGTCAGTAGTCTGCCCCCGCCTGGCTAGGCTGGTCTTGGGGCAAGGGAGAACATGAAGACATACTTGGGCTCCAAGCACAGCCCAGAGGTTGTGACCCTGTGAGGGGCACAGGCTCTTGACCTCTACCCCAAGCCCTGCCCCTGCTGCCTACTCTGACCTCTGTGGCTCCATTCAAGGCTAATGACTGGTTGTGATAGGGAGGGAAAGGTCATGCCAGGACTTTCCCAGTGTGTAATGGCCTCAGCGTGGCACCTGCCAGGTAAAGACCAGGCACTGGGGTTCTGATGGACAGAGTGACCTTGAGGCAGTCACAGCACCTCAAGAGATTGCCTTGAGGTGACAGCTGTGACAGCACAGCTAATGTCAGTTTCCCAAGTGAACTGTGACAGAAGCAGGCTAGCCAGGTTGCATGAAGGCCATAAGAGGGTGTCACAGTTTGGTTCTCAAACATAATCCAGCACAGGGCTAGGTCCTTGGCCTACTGGCACATGAAGGGGGCTCTAGACACAGTCCTTGTCCTTAAGGGATTTAGAATCTCAAATGCAGACAAGGTGGGAAGCTGGAAAAAAAACAGCAGTTTATGCAAAGAGCTAAGTATGCAGTTCCACTTGCAATTCCCTCCTAGGAGCAGAAGGCAATCCCTACCTCTCCTCAGGGCCTCATAGGAGGAGCCTGGGGTGTAGAGCAGTGGAGCCTCACCATGGTCACACCTTCACCCTCTTGGCTGTCATTGAAGTCTCTTCATGCTGCCTGGCCACATGAAGAGACCTCAGCAGTGCTGGTGTGACTTGAAGAATCCCCGGCTTGAGAGATCAGGAGAGGGGTTAAAGAAAATTACCAATGCAGGGAGGAGTCTGAAGTCATGGTAGGAGGCCCAGGGACTGGGGAGAATGAACCCCGGATTGGGGATACTGGGGTCAGACCCTGGCTGTGTGGCCCTGAGTGGGTCACTTCTCTGTGGTGGTCCCCCCTCCCAGCACCACAAGCTGAGCCAACACAAAGCCCAGAAAACTTAATACTCTCTTAACAGCAAGGACAGGAAGCACTGGCTCTGCTCTCGGCCAGGACAGAAGGGTAGAGGGCCCCCTGTCCGGGAGTATCCTAGGGACCCCCCACCCTTATGGCTCCAGCAGGAGGATACTCTATCCATACTTCTGTCTCCACTTATCCTTATCCTAAACTCCATCTGCCTCTCTGTCCTGGTATCTGCCTTTTTTTCATTCCCTGCCCTCTCCTCCTTTCCTGACCCTCTCCCCTACCCACTCCTCTCCCTGTCACTCACCCAACCTCTGTCTCTGCTAGGCAGCCAGAGCAGAAACCCACCCCCACCTCCCTCCTGCTACTCTCTCCCCCATCCCTGAGCCTGAGGCCTTCCAAAGGGACCCTGTTAATAATTAAATGTTAATCTAAAAAGCAATTTGAGCTGAGGCTAGGCAGATCTGGTTAGAGATTACATTAGCATGGAGGAGGCGAGGGTAATTTTCTTTAACCCCTCTCCTGATCTCTCAAGCCGGGGATTCTTCAAGTCACACCAGCACTGCTGATTAAACTGGCACAGGACTTGGCTGTGGATAAGGGGCCTGTGAAAAGTGATTATTTCCCACTGCCATTTGGACTGAAGCACCAGAAGGGGATTTTCACTCTTTTTTTAAGGTTGGGGGTTGGGCAGGGCACTGTCCCTTTTAACAGGAGGCCTCATCTTCTGTCAGGATTACTGCTACACTCTTCTCTACCCCCGCAGGCTAAGGGTCTCTAAAAAACAAATCAGAGAGCATACCAGCCTCCCTCGGTTCCCAGGACTGAGATGCCAGCCCTCTGCCTGGCCCCACCCCTCTGTTCAGTCATCACTTGCTGTTTCTAGCACATCTGTGCCTGGTTCTGGGCTAGGCACTAGAGGCAGAGATGCTGGTAGATCTAGGCAAAAGGGGAGACCAAAAAGTAAAGTGACAACTATCAATTGTGGGTGGCACCAGAGTTCTGAGGTGGGCATCCCTCAGCATGCAGACCTGTGTCCATTCAGTCTCTTCTGCTCACAGGCCCTGCCTGGGTCTCTATTCCTTAAAATTCTACTTGACCTTCAACTAAAGCCCAGGTTCCTGAGAGCTTCTCCAAGGTACACAACGAGCATGGTAAATGTCTGATGACAGAATGACTGGATCCCCCTGAGGAGGCTCTCCCTGAGCCCTCCTCTGTAGGTTCACAGTGTTGTTACCATGCCTGGGTTAAGGAGGCTCTCAGGAGAATGTCTCCTGAAGGAATGATAGGCAAGAGGATGGCCTGGGGAGTCAGGGTTCAGCAGTGTCCCACTGGGACACAGGGCTGGGGTCTGGGGGTGAGCATCTATCCCTGGACCCTTCAGCACCACGGCCAGCTCCCAGAACATATGCCCTGGGGAAAGGGGTAGGGCCAAGCCTGGGAGCCTAGAAATGTCAGTGGCCATGGGAACTGCCAACCACAATGCTACCTGATGGGGACAGCAGGGCAAATTAAGAGCCTACTGTGTGCCAGTTACTGTGCTAGAGGCTGGGGCAATGACAGATCCTGGGGGGGGGAAGGTGTAGGAGACATCAGAGGGGAATTACAAGGCAGGGAGATTGGTGGTAGTTATAATGGGGCCACTTTACTTGGCCTGAGGGTGTCCAGATAGAAGGACACCCCAGCTGCTTCATAAAGAGAGTGACAGTATTGTGTCCTGGGCTTCAAAGTCAGATGCCTGAGCTTTATCCCTTAACTCTCTAGCCTTGGGCAAATCTCTCCATCTGAGTCTCTGTATCTTCATCTGGAGAAAGGGTTAATTCCTTACCATGAACTTGCACAAATAAGTATCAGGGTCATTGTGATAGCAGCCTAAGTGGTAGGCATGATTAGTATTGGTTATGACCATAATCAACAAATAAGTAGGAAAGAGCCAAGGGAAGGAGGCAGGAGAATGAGGTCCCAAGTGAGGGACTGCACAGGCAAGATGTGGGAACTTGATAGGAAGGAGCAAGTGTGGAGAACCATAGTAGCTTCAGGTTGCTGGAGAACCAACCCTCTTGGCTAGTAACAGAGGGTACCCTAAGGGGGGTAGATTCTCTTCCTGTGGACAACTGCTAGTTCAGGGCAAAGAAAGACTCAGAGAAGGTGCTGTGGGGGGGGAGGGTCCTCCTATGAAGGCTCAAAAAAGGCACTCTCTCCTGATGATGAGTGAGGTACAGACCTGGCTGGCCCTCTACCAGGGCCAGGGGCCCCTGAGGAACAGTTTCTGAGAAGTGGATGTATGGATCTCATTTTCCTGCCAGTGAGCCTTTAGGAGGCTCTGGCTAGAGGTTCAGGACCCCAGACTTTCCTACCCAACTCCTAACTCCTAAAGAGCCAGATCCCAAGGAGAAGAGTTTAAGGAGTGGCTGAGCCTCCCCTCTCCTAGTTCCAGCCTTGGCTCTTTAATGAAATGTGGCAGTCAAGTCTCCTTCATCACCTCCCAGCAAAGGGGCTGTGGGGAGATCTGGGAATCGATACTGAACAGCATCGGTACTATAATGCTATAATGGGTACTGGGGAGCTCAGTAGAGGCTCCCAGCTAAGGTTTTCTTTGGAGGTGGTCACAGAACCTTTCTGGAGCAACACATAAGTGCAGATCAAAGTGGGGGTGTCACCAGATGACACTGGAGATCCTAGAATAGGGAACACTGTATGCAAAGGGCAAAGGTAAGTCTCACAGGGAGCTGCGAGGGGCTCAGTATTCCCAGCCATCCTCCCACCTATTCCCCTACTCTCTATACCCACAGTTCAGGGTTAAACAAGGCAACAGGGAAGAAGAAAAAAAGCTAATAGTAAGAGCAATAATAAGAGCTAGTTTTTACTTTTAGTGTTCCCCATGGGCTCAGCACTTTACAGAAATCACCTCATGTAACCTGCACTGCAACTGGGAAAGACACCACTGCTGTTGTACCTCTGAGGACAGAGGAGGGAAAGGCCATCCAAGCCCAGTGAGCTGATGGAGCAAGGCAGAAAAGCTCTGCGGAAGAGGTGAGCCTGGGCCAGATGGGTCTTGAGAATCCGGACCCAAAGGGGAGATGAGAAGATGACTGGGTCCTTTGGCAAGAAAGGTCCCAGAGCATTCAGAAGATGGAGAGGCCCAGGTGGGAGAGGAGTGGGTTAAAGTGGCTGGTGAGGGCTACTCTTGACTTTTAGCCTGATGCCAAGAACAACAGATGCTTCTGGAGGTGAGATTGGGGCAGAAATGAATGGTACCTTCAGGGCAGGAGCTAGGAAACAGAACACTCTGACCCACTACAGCACCAACATCTGGCCCAGCAATTCCACATCCTTAAGTTCACGAGCTCTCACGATTTTTATTTTTTGGGTTTTTAACCTTTGAGAGCCAAACACCACTCATCACTCATGTGTGGGCCAGTCTCTAGCTTTCCACCTTTGCTGTGAGCTGGGGTGCACACTGTGGTGTCTCTGTCCCCCCTTATGGTTGAGAAGTGTCCTCTGTGTCATCCGGCTCCAGGGCACTATGATTTGGGTTCAGAACGACTGGGTTTAAATTGGGGCTCTGCTCACCACCTAGCCCATGACAGTGTTTAACTCTGGGCAGTTGTATTTTTCTTGTGATTTTCTGAATTTCTAATTTTTCTACAATGAACATTCATCATACTTCTGGCCTTTTTTTTTTTTTTTTTTTTTGAGACAGAGCCTCAAGCTGTCGCCCTGGGTAGAGTGCTGTGACATCACAACAACCTCCATCTCCTAGGCTTAAGCAATTCTCTTGCCTCAGCCTCCCAAGTAGCTGGGACTACAGGCGCACGCCACAACACCCAGCTATTTTTTGGTTGTAGTTGTCATTGTTTGGCAGGCCTGGGCTGGATTTGAGCCCGCCAGCTCTGTGGGTATGTGGCTGGCGCCTTAGCCACTTGAGCTACAGGTACGGAGCCTGGCCTTTTGAAAAGGAAAAAGAACTTTTCAAAAGAGATTTTGCCCTCTTCTGACCACCTGGAGACAGGAGGTCGGTGCTCATTGTAAATTCACTGCCATGACAGGGAACAGGTGCTGGAGAGGAGGCGGTGCAGAGATAGGAAGCCTCACAGGCTTTGAAATTCAGGAGGATAGGAAGCAGTGAGCTTTCCGGAGAGCCAAGTCTAGCTGAAGTCTTGGTAATAACTCTTCTACAGCAGAGCCTTGCTCTGTCCATGCACGTATTGCTTCCATGCCCCCATGCCATCCTTTAGTCCATGCTTCTCTCCCCACTCAAAAACCCTCTCCTGGCTTCGAGATATTTCTGACAGCATCCTAGGAAGCCTGCATGAACCCTGTCTTCATTCCCTACTTGCACTGTCCCTAATCCCCGCTAAACCTAGTCAGCCACACTGGCTTTCTTTTTGTTCCTTTAATAGGCCAACAACAACAATAGGCCTCATCCTACCCCAGGGCCTTTTCACTTACATTTGTGTCTCTACCTAAATATTCTATACTAGCCCTGTCCAATAGAAATATGTAATAATGAGACCCATATGTAATTGAAAATTTCCAGCAGCCATGGAGGAAATTAAGTCTTTTTTTTTTTTTTTCCTTTAGACAGAGCCTCTCACTTTGTTGCACCTAGCAGAATGCCATGGCATCACAGCTCACAGCAACCTCAAACTTTTGGGCTTGAGCAATTCTCTTATCTCTTATCTCTTATCTATGTAGCTGGGACTACAGGCAGCTGCCACAATGCCCAGCTATTTTTAGGGACGAGGTCTCACTCTGGCTCAGGTTGGTCTTGAACTTAGGAGCTCAAACAATCTACCTGCCTCAGCCTCCTAGAGTGCTAGGATTACAAGTGTGAGCCACCGCACCCAAGCCAGAAATTTTAAGTCTTAATAATTTATTTTATTTCATCCAACAGATCCAAAATATTATCATTATCCCTTCAAAATGTAATCAATATTCAGAAATTACTAATGAGAAATTTTATGTTCTCATTTTCATACTAAGTCTTTGAAACCCATAGAGGATTGTGCACCTATTAGGAGATTTCAGTTTAGATTTGCCTCACTGTGAGTGTTCAATACCACCTGTGGGCAGGGCACTGCTACACTGTCTCCAACACTCCCTCCACAGTGGCATTCTCAATGCCACTCCACCTCCTCCAAGAGGCCTTGACCGCCTGGCTGAGTTGTCCCATCATCCTTGATCTGCCTTTGCTGTCATTACTGCTCTGAAATCACTTCGTTGATGAATGGTTTAGTGCCTGTGTTCTCCACCAGGCTGCAGACTCTGCTGTTTGTGCTGGGGCACAAAGTAGGCACTCAGGATGGGCAAGGTGTTAGGGGATGGGGATGTTGGGTCTGGGGCCCTTGTTTATCTACCTCATTCCAAATTCTACTTGTGATGAGAGGCAGTGGTGGAATGTGTGTAAGCACACGTGTGGGGGACATGTGTGCATACACATACACACAGATCTCCCCTGGCCCCTCCCCCCACTTCTGAAAAGCAGGCCCAGAAGATGGGCCTCCTTTCAAAATCAGCCCAGCGCAGAAAAACGGCTGTGACAGCACAAAGCCGAGATTGAATCAGTGGCGGGCCCGATTGCCTGGTGACGGTTACAAATGATCTGATGTGGAAAAGACGGGATCAGATGTGTGCAGAACGACGGCTGCTCTGCGCCCCACATGCCAGACAATGGGCTGCTGGGCAGGCAGGCAGGCGGGCGCGCAGGTGGCTCCCAGGAGCACAGGCCCAGCACAGAGTGGGTACTTCTTGGGGACCAGACTCTAGGCTTGACTATCCCCACGCACCCACTCATTGAGCCCTGCTCTGGCAAGGAGGTCATTTACGAAAGGCAAAACCAAATGCTGCCCAAATGCCCAACACCTGGGCAGAATGTCCCAATAAGAGACAAAAGCTGCCCAGTCAGCTCTGGGCAGTCAGATGGTGGCTGAACTTGATTTTCTTCATTGGATTTGTTGTTTCCAAATATTAAAAGATGTGTATTTTGTTCTCAAGTGAAAACCTCCCTACTTCTTGCCCCTCAACCAGCCCCTAGTCTCTGTGCTCAGAACCTCACAAGGGCAGGTAGGAGGGGGTTGTACACAACTCCATGATGGCCAAGGGGTGGGGTGATTCTAGACCTGGGCTACTAACCACCAAGTAATAAATGCAGTTTTACTGTGACCTACTCCACAGCCCTGTAGGAGAAGGCTGGGTCCAGAGGGATTGTGTGGGTTGTCCAGGGTGCAGAGCAGTGAAATAGGCCTCAGGCCTCATGCACCCCTCTCTTGTCTCTTCCTACCCCAAGGCCAGATACATAACAGCTGCTTAATAAATCCCACAGTTGCACAGAGGGATGGATTGGAGCCTTTACTGCCCACTGTTTCCTAACCTAAAGAGCCCAGGGCTCACATTTTCCTCTGGTCATCTGCTGGTCATCTGCCCTGGCCCTTCGGGTCTCTCCCCACTTCATTTCACTGCAAAGTATTACCTCAACCTGAGAAACCCCTCTGCAGATCTGAGACATCTGTGCCTTAGAGACCTGGATGCTCCTCAACGTGCTTAGGCAATGCATGCCCACCTCCTAGCCTACAGGGTGGAGGCTCAAGGCCTGGGAAGCTTCTGGAGGAGGTCTGGGCAGGGAGTTGAAGGAACAGCAGCTCTGTGCTGGGTGTCACACCACAGCTCACATGGAGCCTTAAGTCTGCCCTGAGGTGTGGCTATCCTCACTCCTCCCATTCTCCCAGGGCAGCAAAGGCTCAGAGAGGAAAAGGACTTGTCTAAGGCCACCAAGTCTACGGGACTCTAGAGGCCATGGCATGGCCATGCTGAGCAAGTGCTGGGATTCCAAGTGTCTCACAGGACTGGCTGTTTCTGGGATGGGAATAGGGTCATCTTCCTGGCCACAGTCCTGAGGGGTTGGCATGACTATAGACCAAGGGGGCCACCCTGTGGTCAGGCAAATTACTCCTTGTGTCGCCGCCATCACCACCAGGATGGCATTCTGCCAGTCCTCAATCTCCAGACTCACTCTGGCCCCAACAGGGCAAAACAACACCCTGACTAAAGCACAAACCCAGAACTCAGTTGGCACCCCAGCTCAGCCACTCACTAGCAAGACTGTCTTGAGTAAGTCCCTTGAAGCCTCAGTTTCTCCATCTGAAAAATGGAATTAGAAATCATGCCTTCTTTGCCAGCCTGAGAACTAAGCTGGATGAGGCATCTATTGCATATACTACCTTTGAACTGCCCACCCTCAGCTCTCACCATTATGACACAACAGCCTGGGGCTTAGAGAGGTGAAAGGATTTGTCCTTCATCACACAGCAGTCAAGGGGAAGAGGTTGGTGGTCCCTGAGCTCCAGGACCTAACCAACTCCTTCCAGCAGTTTATCCTCTAACTCTCAGGGACAAAGCCCTGGACTCACTTGGGTTACAGTAGAGTGCAGGTGGCTGCAACAAGTACATTCACCAAACCCTGCTTGAGCATCTGCAGAGTACAGGGCTGCAGGGACCCAGAGAAGCAGCAGACACAGCAGAAGTGACTAAGACACATGCCTGGCAACCGCAACCCTAACCCCAGATGGGATTTCAGGGAGAACAGAGTGGAGGGGTCCTTCACAGGCCAGCAGGCAGCTTTCTGGAAAAGGAAACATCTGAGTGCCCCAATGGCACGGGTACCACCAGAGCTTCAGTGAGCTAGATGAACGGTTTGGGGGTGGAGCTAGATGAACGGTGTGGGGGTGGAGGAATACCCCATGGGCAGATGCCACAGGTAGTACTTTTGGTCAGTCACTTGCCCACTGAATCATCCTAAACTTCTTGGGGTAGAGACTATTATCTCAATCTTGCAAGAGGACAAACTGAGCTGCAGGGAGGGGAACCCTCTTGCCCAAAGCCATCTGCTAAGGGACTAGTGGATCAGGCATTTGAGCTACATCTAGCTCCCTGATTGTTAACTAAGTACCCACAGCCGCTGCTGTAGAGGACAGTTGGGCAGGGGCAGGCCGGCTGCATGGTGTAGGTGAGGGAGGGGTCAGGAGAGGCCTCAAAAGCCAGGCTGAGGCCTTGACACATCATCCACAGACAAGAGGGAGCCATGGAAAAGGTGTGGTGGTTACAGCACAGACAGCCCATCTGGGTTCAAGCCCCAGCCAGCTCCTCTGTGTGCCACCTGTGCAGCCTTGGACAAGTCACCTAATCTCTTCATGCTTCAGCTTCCCCATCTGTAGAAAGCGGCTGATAATATACCTACCCCACAGATCAGTGAGGTGGATTTTTATGTATTTATTACATTAAAACAACAAAAAAGAAAAAACTGAAAGCTGGTAGACTGAGGTAGTACCCAGTCATGTTTGGGGACAATCATGACCACTGGGCCTGCTCCCACCTTTTGGCCCAGGTGGGTGCCAGGCCGGGGGGGTGGGGGGGTGGCAACGGCGTCTCCTAGGCTTGCTGGGGCACGCGCCAGCATGTGCATGCGTGTGAGCGTCTGTGTGTGTTGCTGCAGCAGCTTCTATGCAAACATGTTAATTTGTTTTCATTTTGTGTTTTTTTTCCCCTCGCAGGATAATTGGGTGAGTTTGAAGTCTTGGCGAGGATGCTGATTATAGCTATTTGGGTGGTGCCCTCGTGGGGCCTGGGCCTGCCTCCTGCCTCTGGTAGTGAAGGCAGCAGCTGGGAGTGTCTTGAGGATTTCAAGAGAAGCCACTGGGTTCTAAGGGCTCTTGCTGGCTGGAGATGGTTGAGGCATGCTGGGCCCCCAACTTTTCCCTCACCCAGATGGCACTACATCAACGCAGGGTGCAAATCCTGTCCACAGACAGCTTTTCTTTGCCCTGTTTTCTGTGTTAAAAAAATCTGTGACATGGTTGCCAATGTTCAAAAGGAAAAAAAAAAAAAAATACTAGATAGAATTCCACCTAAAATTCTTATTGTCTGCTTTCTCTTGAGGTAAAAAAAAGAAAAAAGCCCCAAACCTGACAGCTCTCTGGAACCACTGAGCCCATCCCCGAGGCCAGCTGGCAGCTGCTCTGCTCCTCGAGTTACCTGCCTGACTTCCACAGGCACCTGAGTTTTCTATCTGGAGAAGGGTGTGGGCTCCGGAGTTAGGCAGTTCAAAGTGTCCTTGGCAGCCGTGTGACCTTGGCCAGTATGAGGCTTTCTGAGCCTCTCTTCTCCTCTGTAACCCACTGCCTGGCCTTTGGAGGATTCAAAGGAGATGGAGTTTTCAGGAGAACAGTAAGGGCTGGGTAAGTGTTTGAGCTGCAACAGGAGCTCCCTGCTCTGAGGCATCTGGCATGTGACTTCATCCTTGCACATGCAGCCTTGTCATTGACCTGTTTGTGCCTGTTTCACCCTGGGAACTGAGTCTTTGAGGGCTGAGCCTGTGACTCTGGTTCAGACATCACTAAACACCTACCATGCACTACACCATGCTCCAAGAGGTGGGAGAGAGGTAGAAAGGGCTTGGGGGGAAGCTCTGGAGATGAGCAGGGTATAAGACTTTTAGCCCTGCAGAGAAGGCACCTGTGTGAATGAAAGGGGATGGTGAAAGCACACCTGGTAGAAGCCACAGCCTGAACTAAGGCACAGAGGAAGGAATGGCCTGGCAGAGGGAAGCTCACCCCAGGTTGCTGGATTATGCTGTGGGAAGCCAAGTGGCCTTTGGGAGATTCCTGTGTGTGGTTTTGGGTCTCCCACAGGGCCAGGCTCACAAAAGGGACTTAGTGTCTACAGTGGACAGCTGCCTGCCCCTGGAAGTCACCCTCCCTGTGTTCCTGGTCTTCTTGGGACCCTAAGACTCTTGATAAATCACTTTAGCTATCTAATCCTTGGACTGCTTGCCTGTGAAATGGGGCTGTGGCAGAGATCTAATGAGACAATCCCTGTACATGCTTATGTTTCTGAGAATCCCTGCCATCCCCTACTGCCTCAGCTTGTCCTTTTACCTCTCCAAGAAGGCAGAAGGAATGCTGGAAAACCCAGCACTTCTGTGTGCCCTGAGTTTGTGCAGACATTGAGCTCAGCACTACTGAGTCCCAGCATGACAGCACTCCCCAATGCCTCTGGAGGCGGGTTCTAGTTCATTCCCATTTTCACCTATGCAGATTGAGGCTCAGAGATGGTTTAATGAGAAGAGCAGCCCTCAACCAGGTCCTGCGCTTGCCTTCCAACAAGGTTGCAGCCTCTAGCTTGGAGGTTGGCCAGATGGAAGGATGGGATGGGATGGATGCTTAGTGCCCACTCAGGGATAGAGACCACTAGCTGCCTTCCTGATGGTCTTCCTCTACCTAGGGCTTTAGTGACAGAGCAGACCTGGAAACCTGGTCCCTAGCACCTCTCTCTGCTTTCCCTCCAGCCCACCCTGCGGAACAGGCACCTTGAATTGCAATCCTGGGCCCCAAGGGTGTAGTGCAAAGAGCAACTCCATGGAGAGAAAAAGCTTCGAGGTTGGACAAATTCCTGCCCCATTACTGGCTGCATGGTCATGGGGAGTCACTTGTCCTTTCTCAACCTCAGTGTCTTCATTGGTGACAAGGAACTACTTCCTGCAGGGTGAGTACAGGGTCTGGCCACATATTAGGCCCACAGCAAACCAGGTTAATGGTTGCCCGTGGCTCCTCTAGCAGCTAGAGGCCCCCAGGAAACAAGTGGAGGAGGCAGGGGAAATGATGACAGGTTCCCTGGCCTGTCCCCTGGGGTTATCGGGCAACCTTCACTGGAGGGCTTGGGCCTCCCTGGTCACACGGGGTGGCAGCTGGCAGCACCTCCTCCCCCACTGAGAGTCATACAAAGGGGCCTCTATTCCAGCTTTAAGCATTTGTCCCCGGCCAGCCAGGCCACACCTCCCTCTCCCCACTCTGCTGGCTGCCCAGCCTGGCCCAAGCCTACACAAAGCCCAGCGTGTCTGTGCCAAGCCAGCGTGCCCTCAGGAGACCCTGCCCACAGAGAGCTCAGGAGCTCAAAAGGGTCCTGGGAAGGGTGTATGATGTGTGGCAGGGCCTCATTCATGCCCGGGTCACTATGAGAGGTGCTAGGAAGATTTCAGAGTGATGAACCTGGGTACCAATGTGCCTCCAGCTTCCCTACTCGTAGCTGCGAAACCTCAGGTTAGTTCCAACCTCTCTTTCCTCATTTGTCAAGGGGGACCATATTGTCCAGGGGGACTATGACAATGCTATGCCCATCTTCCTGGGCTGTCAGAAGGTTCAGGGAGGTGACTTGGAGCCTGGTGCACAGTCAGCACCCATTACCTCAGAGCCAGATAAGAAGCTATGAGGGGTGGGCAGGCAGGAACAGGGCCAAGCATGTTCAGCATTCCTCTCTTCAGTCCTGCCTTGGAAGCCTGCTGGGACCAGGCCCCTGATGGGGTGGCACCCCCTTCTAGACCATGCCATGCCTACTCTCTACCCAGTAAGGTTTGCAGTCTGTGGATGCTGATCCCCCAGGCCAGGTCTGAGCCCATAATGCCCTTGGCCCATCTCTAGGAGCCAGGAAGACAGCAGTTACTGTTTGTTAAACATCTACTATATTTGAGGACTTGCACCATCTCCTTTCAACCCTGCAGTTATCCTGAGGGAGTGCAGCAGGATGGCACAATGGTTACAGGCTGTGTAGCCCCAGCAACCTGGGTTTATTTCCCATCCCACCCTTTTAGACTCACTTAGGACTCAAGCCTCATACTCTCCCTGTTGATAAGAGAAGAGAGGCAATTCACCCTCAAAGGCTGGGTGCAAAAAAACAAGTGAGATAAAAACAGCATGATGTCCCCAGAACCCAGCAAGCTTGAAATCCTGACCACTGGGCTACTACCCCCACTCAAAGGAGGGGGAAACCGAGGCCCAGTGCTTAGCTTGCAGGAGGTGGGCAGTAAACCCAGAGAATCATTCCAGGAGATGCAATAGGGATTCAAAAGCAAGTCTAGTGGATGCTGAACCCCTCTTTTCTACTTGAAGATTTTGTGAACAGTTTAGCATTTTTTTCCCTTCTTTCTCAAAGGTCTTCAGCTCTGTGGGCTGTGTATCTTATGAACGACAGGGCAGGAGGCCTGGGCCAGCAGCCCGACCCCCAGGAACCCTTGCCCTGCCACACAAAGTCCCCCTTTCTCCCTCCTACCCGCTCAGGGCAGCCAAGTGAACAGCAGAATACTAAGTAATTAAGCCGGTGCACACCATCCGGGTGCCCGGGAACACTGTGGAGTTTCCCTTTTATGTTTATAGCAATTGTATGAAAATGTGCAACATGGAGCGGCACCAGCTGACAAATGAGACGAAACAGACAGGATTTCGGGCCGGCTTTTTTCTGGGCCTGATTGGCATTAATTGTGAGCGTTTACAAAGCACAACTCCACGCCTGACATTTGCTTCAAGCGAACGTTTCCTTCTAATAGTTTTAATGATTACAAAGGGAGCTGGTGATCACTACCGGGCGGTGAATAGGCTGTCTAGTGCCTGGGCTGGGCTCACCTGTGTCCCAGGGGATGGTGCCCAAGTCGCATACTCTCCTGCTATGGCAGGGCTGCGCCAAGGGCCAGGCCTCAGGCACCAGAACCTCCATTTGAGGCCTGGCTGCTGGCACATCCCAACTGCCAATTTGTCAAGCTGATGAGGAAACCCAGAGGCACAGACCCAGGAGTATGAGAGAGGAGAAGAGCAGGACTGGGCTGTCCTGGCTCTGAGGCTAGGAAGCCTCAGTTTCCTCATCTGGCCATGGGGGTAGGAAGATGTCCACAAATGCTGGCTGCTCTTTACTTGCTGTGTGTCCTTGGCCAGTTGCTTCCCAGCGCTGGGCCTCACCCTCCTCACTTAGAACACCAAGGGCAGGGACTTGGTCAGCTGGAGCCACTCAGACCAGGGTTCCAAGACCAGCTCTGGCCTCTTTTCAGCTGCACAACCTGGGGAGAGCCCCTTAATCTGTCTGAGCCTCAGTTTCTCTCGCCTGCACAATAGAGTTCAATGGAGTTCACAGGCCCCCTAGATTGCAGGGTGGTTTCTAGACTTGAGAAAGAATAAAAACTCTAAGTTCTTGGCAAGCCAAGTCTGTGTCCCATTCCCTCCCTGGAGAATCTTACAAATACCTCCCTTATGTATTCATTCATTAAATATCCTGGTTAGGAACTTGGGAAGATATCAATGAACAAAGCAAAGACACTCAAGCAAAGATGCTCTCTTAGGAGGCTCCCAACCTCACAGCAGGAGAAAGAGGACAGACACACAGATGCACTTCACATGCAGTATCCCACTGACTTTTCATCCCCATTTAAAAGAGGAAGAAACTAAGGCACAGAGAAGGAGAAATGACAGTCTGAAGATACCCAGCTGGGATGAGGCAGCATGGGACTCAAACCCTAGCAGGTTGCCACAGGTAAGTAACTCAGAAGCCCCCAACAAGAGCAGCCTACTCCGGCCCTGGGGAGAAGGCCCTCTGAGGACTGGAGAGCTGACCACTGGCCTCTACAATCTTGGGTGGGGCTCATCTGCAGAGCCAGGCTGGGCACCAGGGCAAGAAAGGCATCATCCTATCCTCCTGGGTTCCATTTCTTGGGTAGAAATGAGTTAGGACATGCCTTGTCCTTGGTGCCCCACAACACTGCTCACTCACATATTCCCATGAACATACTGTGCAGTGCCTACTCCATGCCAAGTCCTGATCCAGAGGCCACGCAAACAGCATCAGCCAGGTGGCTAGGAAAAGCAGAGGCAAGGTACTTTAACCATGGTGCAGTGCACACAAGGGCCTACAGGTGCAAGAGAATCCAATAGGTTCAGGAACTGCCAGCACTTTGTTGAGGCTGTAGCATCCTCCAGCAACCATGTGGTCCCCAAGAGGTCCTCTCACCCTTACTGTACCTGGCCTCTGGCTTTGGCAGGCCCACCCTGCAGGAACCCCCCCAGAATGGGTCCCAACTCTGTGCTTGGCTCCTGCCAGAAAAGCCTTGGCGATTATTTCCTTTAGAATTCGGTGGGGGTGGGTGGGGGCGGAGGGGTGAAGAGAAAAACAAAAAAAAGGGGGGGAAGATTTTTTTCCCTTTTGCATATGGTGGCACAGATGGTCCCATGATCCATAAAAACTGTTTGCAATTAAACTCCCACTTTGCATGGCTGGATTTGTCAGTTGTCTGAACCACAAGTGTGGGGCTCCACACTGACAGGGAGACAGGATGTGGGACAGGGTAGGGCAGGGCGGGATTGGGCAGGATAGGTGAAGGCCCTGAAGTTTGTGCTGGGCTTAGGGCTTGAGCTGATGGGGTGTTGCAGCCGCCATGCCAGCTCCCTCTCTAGGCGTCCCCCAACCTTCGCCAGGAGTCGGAGCAAAGCCAGGCAGCTGGAGTGGGGTTTGGCAGGGTTTCCCTGCTTCAGCAGGGACTTGGCCAGTGCTGGGTGTCCCAACTGTGGGGGTAATGAGGGTAGAAAGAATGGAGCTAATCACCACTCAGTCCCTGCCAGAGAGGACCCAGGATAGGCAGGAGGTTGGTTAGGTAGTAAGAGTCATAATGAGGGTCCAATATGCAGGTTCAAGATAGAACCTCTGGCCTACTTGGCAGAAGGGATCTATAGTGATGCCAGGAAGGGATGCCAAGGGCCAAAACTGGCTTCTTTCTCATCCCTAGAGAAAGTGGCCCAGCCTCCTTATATTCCTTTGGAAGCAGGTAGGGAAATCAAGGCAGGCACTAAGAATATCTCAAGGGCCTGAGCTCACCCTGCCAAACCAATGGGCTCTCTGCATTTAGGAGTCTTTTCAGAGGGCTTCCAGAATGAAGGGCCACCACCCCTCACCCCCCCCCCCCCCCCCGCCCACTACCCTTGGGCTCAAAAATGCTAGCTTGCCACCATAGCTGCTGCCCCGGGACACTTGCTTGTTTGGGTTAACAAATGCATCATTTGGCTTTCGGAAATCCTGATATCGCTAATAATTGTTCCCTGATGAAAAGAAATAAGGCCTTAATACCCTCTTACCCCCACACCCTCCAAGCTGGGAAAGAAAAGTCATAAAAATAGCTTGTTATCTCACCTATTGAGGCTCCGACTGGATGTTACTGCTAATTGGGTATAACATCCTTGTCTTGTTCTCTCAGAAGCTAAATCAAGAAAGCGCCACTGCTGCGAACTAATTATATCTCCGGCCTGCAGCCTGCAGCTTGTCTCTCCCTTTATTGAGTTAAAAAATGGTCACGAACCTTCATCTTTCATCCCCCCAAGCGCTGGGCCAACACTGCCCACCAGGCGTGGCTGGCAAGGCACAGACAGCCCAGCAGGAAGGTATAGGAGGACTCCTAGGGACAGGCAACAGGATGAGGAAGTGCTGGGAGGGAAGCTCTTACCCCAGGTAACTGCCTGGCTCCCTCCCCTGCTCCTCACTGCCAGGTCTGGTGTTCAACTTTCCCTGGGAAGAGGGACTCTGACCTCTCTCCTCCACACAGCTGGGTGCCTGGGGAGGTCAGCAGGGTTTAAGTCCCCAGGAGGATTCACTCATTTATTCATTCAACAAACATTTCTTGGATGCCTACTACTGTGCACTAGGCCTGTTCTAAGCTAAAGCTTCCATTAGACCAGAGGTAGCCCCAAGCACCCTCAGCCTGGGTTCATAAAGGTTTTTAATATGTACTCATCTGCTGTAAGTTTCATTGTGGGAAGGTAAAGTCCAATAAGGCCAGCCCTGGTCCTTCTACAGTCCCCTCTCTCTCCACATGCTGATGCCTCAATTTAAACACTCCAGCCTGCCTGCCTTTGGGCTGCTTCTCATACTATACCCTTTGCCCAGAAGGACATTCTCAGATCTGCCTGTCAGAAGCTCACCAGCCTTTAAGGCCTCAGAATAAATGGCACCTTTTTCAGAAAGGCTGTCCTGCCTGCCTGCCACCCCCAGCCCTACCCCAGGCTATGAATTTTCAGACTTGGGTTTGCATGCCAGTTCAGCAGCCACTCAGCAAGTGCATAATCCTACTCTGCTAACCCAGGCTGAGCCTCAGTTTCCTTATCTCTAAAATGGGCCAAGAATTCCTCCTTGAGGTGCTGAGAGGCATGCTCCAGGTGCTCTGCAGAATGCTGAATGAGAGAGCATGCCTGCAAAGGACTTAGCTCTCAGGAAGAGCTCAATAAATGCTAACTCTTACTATCATCCAGACCGTAAGCATTTGGAATCTGCAGGATGAACATAAGTCTCTGTGTGAGTTCGAGGAAGGTAACATACTTCCACACCTAAAAGGCTCTTGTGGCTGAAGAAACACACAGATTCCCCCAAATCTCTTGCTCTGACACGCTGGTCCTTTGAACCATACAGAGCCACACCAGAGGCACCATGAGCTTATCAAGGAAAGGCAGGCAAACAGTTTCAGCTCCTAGGCCCTGCTGATTGATTGGCACTGCCTGCCCAGAACCCTGGAAAGAACCCAAGGTCAAAAGAAAAACTCAGCAGGGGAAGAGGGCAGCAATTGATTGGCAATGTCTGCCAAGGACACAGCGGTGTAAGGCAACGAGGCCTGCCACAGATTTGCCATCCTTGACATTTATGAAGGACGTGGCTGAGTCAGGGTTAGGAGGGGTCAGAGTTGGAGGGTGACCTGCTCAAAGTCACACAGCTCAGAAAACAG
This sequence comes from Loris lydekkerianus, assembly GCA_963574355.1. Taxonomy (NCBI): domain Eukaryota; kingdom Metazoa; phylum Chordata; class Mammalia; order Primates; family Lorisidae; genus Loris; species Loris lydekkerianus. The sequence continues at coordinate 57,053 of CAUYPK010005535.1, read as the reverse complement.
CTGGCCCAGAACAGGTTCCCTTTAGGCCCCTGCCTAAGGATCCTCCCACACCCAGTACCCGCACAGGTAGAGGAAGAGGCCAAAGCTTGTGCAGATAATGAAGGATATTCTGTTGACCTACCACGTGGCCCTGGGCTATTGCTTCACCTTGCTGAGCCTCATTCCTTGATTCACACAACAGAGATTAAAAACACCCTTCATAGAGTGATTAAATGCAAGAATTAAATACTGAAGTAGGAAGCTAAGTCTGGCACACAGCAGATACCAACAGTATCCTGTGATTCTCGTAAAAGGCAAAAGTGTTTAAAAGAAGTCTAAAAAAAAAAAAATACACCCAGCAATTACAAGTGCCACCTCCTCCAGGGAGCCCTCCCCAGACACCCTAACCATAACTAAGAATTTCTAGCTCTAATTTCCTCTAAAAGACAAGAGGCAGAGAAGGGTAGAGCCCACATCCAGCTTCTTCACTGCTGTGTCCCCCTGCTCATGGCATAGCACCTGTACATTGTGAATTTCTCTATGGTGGTGATTAACCCACTGCACTGTGATGGTGTGTCTGTGGCCTCTCCCTTGGTATACATCACCTCTTAAGACACATCTTTGTGTCCCTAGCAGCTGGCAGGGAGCCTGGCACAGAGCATGAATTTCTCTGAATGAATAGATGAATAAAGAGCAAAAATAGCAGTTCCTGTTTACTGCCTGTTTGCTATCGGTAACTGCCAAGCCTTGCAGCTGCCCTCTAAGGTGGTCCGTTGGCCCAACACAGATGAGGAGACTGAGGTCATGCAGATACTAAGGAGCAGAGCCAAACCTCAAATTCAGGCCTGGGGATTACATGCCGAGGCCCTGCCACCTCACCTTTGCCTACCCGCCCCGCCCCTCATGCCAAGCTCAGACCTGAACTCTGTGCCACCCTTGCTCTAGCAATGAGTCCTGGAGCAGAGAGCTTGTAGTTGGATCTCCCTCCACTTCCTCCACTAAGGAGGCCTCCTCCCCACAGACTCTGGGTCATTAAGTTCTGCATCATTAAGTCCCTGTCCCCTGAAGCCTGTTCACAGCCAGTCTCACCCTCACCCCCTGACCTCCCAGGCCTTTGTCCACTGTGCCTTCTGCACAATAGCAGAGGCTTCCAGGGCCCCAAACAGCTGCTATAGCTGGGACACTGACTTGCTGTGGGGCCAGGGGGACTGGCTGGGGCCTGTGCCTGACCCCAAACCACTCAGCTCTGAGGGGCTCAGCCAAAATTATCCTTAGAGCTCCCCCAAGCACCCTGCACACTCAAGCTCATCCCACTCAAGCCCCTGAATAAACTGCAATTACTCTCTTGACCAAATAAAGAAACCGATGCCCAGAGAGGTAAAGCAACTTGTTTGAGGACACACAGCCTATAAGAGTACAGAAGCTGAAGTTCTACCCCAGTCTGTGACTCCCAAGCTCCCTGCTAGCCTCTAAGGTTCCCAAATCACATCTTTCCCCATCCCAAGACACCTTCATCAGCTTCACGCTTCCTCTGGACCCTATCGCGGCCTTAGCTTGGCACTCAAAGCCCCTGCCAACACCCTCCTAGTTGATCTCCCTTTTATCTCTGCCCTTTTATAAGCTCCCCCTGCCCTTCCTGGTTATACCCTTTGGGTTCTCAAATTCCTTTTGACAGTGACCCCCTCATTCACTTCACACTGGACAGATCCACTCAGTCTTCAGGGCCCAGAGCAAAACTTCCTCTCTATCTGGATGCCCTTCACAACCAGCTGTGATTTTTCCCTTTCTCTATCTCTTCTCTCCCCTGCTCCAGCTCTGTCCAGAATTCAAGTTAGTTGCAGACTCATCTTACCCCCTATCAAGGCTGTGGGCTGTCTGCTTCCTTTGCCACCAGGACAGTGACTGGCAGATTGCCCTCCTCCAGTCTGATGCCTCCTGTTACCTAATGGAACCCTCTCACCTCTGACTACCAACAAATCTCATACTTCGACACTCCCTGGCTTTGTGACCTTGGGCAGCCAGATACCTCCTGTTTCTTCTCCAACAAAATGAAGGTAATTATCAGCACCTGCATTTCTTAGGGTTATGACATAAACTCTCGAAGGTTCCAGGCTGGTGACCTCTAACCAGGCATGATTACCATTACAGCACGTGAGTTTGGCTATGTGGCTCTCCTTCTCAGGGCTTCCATTTCCCCATCTGTGCAGTGGTACTAACCCCACCCACAGGAATGTAAGCTCCCCATCACAGGGACCCTGTCTTTTGTTTGAAGCACCCAGTAGGCACTCAGATATTTCACAATTAATGGATGGGTGGTCCAGGTGGAAGGAATCTCTCTCCCTTCCCAGCCTCCACCCCCTCCCCAGAATCTCCCTCCCCACCCCCAGCCCATGCAGACTAAAATAGTCATTAGGCAGATTTCAAAAGATGTCAGTAGCTTATAATTATAGTAGACATCCTTCTGAGATAAAAGTGATTACCTTGGATGCAAATCACTTAGCAACCAATCAGGGCAGCAGGCGGTGCCCGTGGAGGTGACCGGCCGGCAGCACAGCCCTCCTCCTGTGGCCCGCACCGCACAGGCAGAGAAAGCGCACAATAGCTCTTGACACGCAAATGGGTTAACACAATAAAGGCGGCTCCAACCGCTGCTGGGGGAGAGCTGCAATTCCTGGCCCGCAGGAGGTAATAAAGCGGCCCTTTTGTGCGCGCCTCCTCGTTCTCACCCCCGCCCCGAGCCCAGAGGAATCGCCGCCTGATTGAATTACGGTTCATGAATATGAGCTGCTTCGCTGGCTTCCTCCGGTTTGTGAGGAATGGGAAAGGCAGAGGGGGCAGCAGGAAGGTCAGGACTGGGCCCCCTGGCCGAATCCCAGCTCCACCGCTGGAGCTCAGATGGGAGCCACATGTGCTTGTCATGCAGGTGGGTGGGGGCGCCAGTGGACAGAGATGTCTCTGGCAGGGGCAGCGGAAAAGATCCAGGCACCTGCCCTGCAACTAACTAGGTTCCTTCCATCCTTGGCTCCAAGAGACTTGAAGAGCTCTTCAAGGCTCTGTTCTGAGTATGAGGCTAATAGTAGCCATGAGAATGTGCATTTACTGAGTGCTTACTATATGCCAATGGCTGTGTTAGGCCCTCACTGAATTCGCAACAGACCCTAGGAAGTCAGTGCTATTATCAGATGAGAAACAGAGGCTCAGAGATGGTAATGTACTCACTCAAGGTCACACAACTTGCAAGCAGTGGGCTGGGAGTAGGACCCAGGGCCAACCCACTCCAGAGCCTGGCTCTTAACCTCAAGCCACTGCCATCCCTGGGGAGCCTCAAGTTTCTCACCAGGGTGTTAGGCAGCCAGCTCTAACCAGGTCTGGTCCAGGCTCAGAAGGGATAGGGGATGGATGAGCTTACATGGAATTAGACAAGTGAGAAGGATTACTGGGGTTAGGGGGTAGGAGGGGTGCCAACCTTGAGAGAGGAGACTGCCTCGAGACCTGAGAAGGCTTCCCACATGGCATAGGAAGGGATGTCCAGATGTCCAGGGAACCCTCACTGAATCCTCTCCCCTGCTTAAACCCTCCCCATCCACCTGAGGCTCTAGGAAATGGCTGCCTCTTCCCCCATCAAACATATCCTGGCACAAGGGCCCACAGACATCACTGGCCAGCTCCAGGGCCAGTGGCACTACCCAGAATGCCCCTTATTCCTCTGCCTTTTCATGATGATTCACATGGCACCCCTCCTCAGGGCCCTTCCCAACCCTCTGGCTGGGTCAGGAGCACATCTACCAAAGTTGCCCCTGCCATCTACATCTTAGGAAGGTCCCTAGGCTGCCGGGAAGGTGGGGGGAGATGGCCTCACCACCCTCTGCCATCCAAGCAAGCCCAGAGGGCAGATGACAAAGAGCCTGGGTGGCCCTTCCTGGCAGGTGGGTTTCATGCCACGTCTTCCCTGCCTCAGTGCTAGAGAAGGCGGTCCTGGGGAGTGAGGGGAACAGGCTGACCACAAGGCCAGGGCAGAAGTTGCTACTCTGTCCTTTTGGCAAAGAGAAACAAGGATTCTCATTTTGGTCTGGACAAGGAATCTGTTGGGCCACATTCCATAGCTGACAGCCCAACCCTGACTCCTACAGAAACCCTTGTCTAACAAGTAGGGATGTCTCCCCTCTACCCATGAGAAGGGGTGGTGAGGCCCAGGGATTCTGGAGCCCATTACTTCCTCTGTGTGAGCCTCAATCTCCTGACCTATAAAATGGGCTATGGCACATGAGCCTCTCCAGGGAGTAAGAGAGCATGTGAAGTGCCTGGCACATAGGGAGATGCCAGGAAAGCTGGCATTCCCTCCTGCTCATCGTCTGGCATGCTGAGTGCCAAGCCCAGGGAGCTGAGAGAAAGGAACAGAAGGAATCACCCAATTCTGACAGCCTTTCCCTCTGCCTTGGCTGAGGAAGTGTAAATACTCCACGGAGGGCCTCCAACTGCCTATGTTTGTGAATCTCTGGCGCACACTCTTGAGTTTGTTTCTAAACTGGGAAGCTTCGAGAGGCAGAGCAAACAGCCCTTCTGCCCACCTCTCCCAGATCTTCCCCAATCTGCTGTTGCTCCTCTGTCCTCGGAAGCCTGTGTATTTAACGACACCATTTCAGCTGGAAATACCATCTTCCTGCCAAACCCCCAAAAGCAGCTCTGCTGATATTTACTGACCTGTTAATCTAGCTAGAAAGCATGGCAGGAGAACAGAAAAAATGCTACATTCACTGAGGCCTGATGCCTCCTAATAACCCAAACACACACTCCCCTGCTCTCATTCAATGATACTGAAGCAATGACAGATTCGAACCTTTTCCTAGAAATGTGATCACAGCAGTTTCACCCATATCAGACACTGGTAGTAATTGTTGGAAGGGACTTAGAAAAAGAATCACAGAGCTAGCAGCACAATGCTGGCTGGCGGGGATGGGGTGGGGGGTGGGGGTGTTCTCTCACTCTTTGCAGGGAATAGGGCCAGTGCTGGGGTGTGTGGGAGAGGGAGGCCTAGTGGCTGATGACCATCAAAGCTGGCCCCCGGCAGAAACACACTTTATTCAGACCTTGGCACTGACGGGCCTGTCTTGCCCAATGTGCATCACCCTGTGCTTGTCAAAGTCATCTTAAACACCAAAAGAAGAAGGGGGCTGTCAGGAGTTTCGCTTGGCCAAGGCCCCTCACCTTGGGGTTGACCAGCAGGGGATCCCCTGGAGTCTGCACTTTCCCTAGCTGAGGGTGGGGCACCCACATTTTCCTGAGCAGAGTAGCCTGTTTGAAGGCTGGAAGTGCACATCTCTCTGTGCACTCTTGGAACTTCAGGCTGACTGCTGGCTGAGTATATGGTGGGGTTCAAGAAGGTCTCCTTTTTAGCATCCCTTTTGGAAGCAGAAACTCTTTCTGGGAGGCCTGAGCCCCCAGGCACTGCCAGGCTACATGGGCAAAGCTCTGAACACCTGTCCTGGGGGAGGGGCACCAGCAGGGACAGCTGGCACTGCCTCCCTCCCCCATCTGATGAGGCACTGAGGATTTAGGTCAAAGGGCTGCAGCGGGGGTGGGGGGAGTCAGCTTTCACTCTTCCACTACTCAAAGGCATCCAGCTCTGCCCCTGCTCACTGTGATCCCGCCCCCTCCAGTCTTGGGTCAAGACAAGTCAAGTCGCCAAGGCAACCCCGGTGACGTCAGAGGCTGGGCAGTGACGTCACACCCGACCCCCACTGGGGATGCCACCATCCCTTGGAGTTATTTTGTGGGAACGCAGTTGGGATGTGGGACCCTGAAGGAGGGCCAATTTTGAAACGCGTGGCCAGGACCTCACATCCCCCTCTCAGTCCTTTAAGATCTATGGGGCTGCTGGGAAGACCCTCAACGCTGTGGCTCCAGAGATCCTGAGTGCCCCCACCCCCTGGCAGACGCTAGAGTTCCCCGGGAATTTTAGGATGATGGAGCTTCTACCTTTGTCTATTAGCTTTACGGTGCAGTGACCTTTACTCTCTGGCATCCGCCCCGCCCAGGGCCCCGCGGAATCCCCAGAACGGGCCCCCAACCTCCACCCTGGCCAGCTGGCCAGTACGAAGTTGTTTGTGGGAGGGAAAGGGACAGACAAGGGCACCGCTGCTTTAGGACCTCCAACAGCCTAGAGCCCCTTTATGTCCAACCTGGACTGCTCGGACGCCAGGGAATGCCCCCATTTACAGCCTAAACCCTCCGCCCCGTGCAACTCACGGGATCAGATAGGCAGTCCAAGGGCACCAGGTCTCAGCGTCCACGACGCTCCACTCGGTGGGTCGCAGCCATGCAAAAATGGCAGAGGCTGCCTTCGGAAGCCCCCCCAGGGGGCCAAGGCCTCTCTCTGAGTGGGAAGAAGCAACGTCGGTCAGAGGTATCCGGATGCCAGCCCTCGCCGTCAGAAGTCGGGGTGGGGATTCCTCCGCTTAGCTGGGGTCGCGCCGGTCCAGAACTGAGGCCGTATCCGCGCTCAGGGGACTCATCCTCTCCAGGGTCTGTGCTTGCCGCGTCCGGCGGGCGGCGCTGCGCCTCCCCTCGGGGCCTGGATCACGGCTGCAGCTCAGCCGGCGCCGCTCCCTGGGCGCCCTCTTCGCTTGTTCTGGGAGCCCAGAGGCTGTGGCCCCTCTCGCCAGCCCCAGCTGCAGCTTGTCTTTGTTGCTTCCTCTTGCTCACTCGCCAGCCTGTGGTTTCAGCCCTCGGGTTCACCTGGAGGTGGGGGGGATCGTCTCCTCTGGGGGTTGCACACACCTGCACCCGCCCCAGCTCCTCTCCGGGCATGCACCGTCCCCCGCAGGTTGCAAAGAGCAGCGGTGAGAATGCACCGGCCCCTCCTCCAGCTCCAAGCCACGGGTGTGGGGGGAGGGGAAACCGGCAAGCGGCTGTGGCGGCGGCGGCAGCGGGCGGCGGAACCTCGGTTGCAGTCTTGGGGGCCTCGGCGCCGAGAAATAGCAGGTCTCAGCGGCGCAGGGCCAAGGCGGGGACGGCCCGGGGGACAGTGTAGCGGGCGTGCGAGCTCCCGAGCTGCAGCAGGGGCCGCGCGCGCTGGGCTCTCACGCGCCCATAGCCCCAAGCGACGCGCGGTGGCTCCAGGGGCCGCAGCCTTGTGCCGCCGTCTTGTGCCGCCTGACGCGCGCCGACGCCTAGCCTAACCTCAGGTCCGGGTGCCGCGCGCTGCGCCCCGCAGGCGGCGGGTCCGGCTGTCCGCCTTCCCCGGTCGGCGTGCGCAACCTCTCGGCAAAGTCACCAAGCTCAGCCCAGTCGTCCTGTCCGCTGCTCTGCTCCAACTCGACTGACAGGCGTTAGCGCCCGCAGCAGCAGCAGCGTCTCATCCCCCGCCCGCCCCCTGCCGCCCTGCCCAATCAGCGGCGGCCGAGAGGAGGTTACCAGGGTGACGCGGCGCCGCGTCCTGCGGGGGGCGGGGCCGGGGGCTGCCACGCGCGGTTTTCGCGGCAAAATTCAAAGGCCGGTAGGGCGGCTCTCCAAACCTCCTCCCCCCAAGCTGGGACTAGGCAGGGCCTGCGTTGTGAGGACTGCAGCTCCCGGCATGCTGAGCCCCGACACCGGGCGGAGGGGCCCTGACTGGGAGCACAGAGCATGCTGGTATTTGTAGTCCTTTTGTTGAGGAACCTGATGTGGAAAACCAGTCTCACTTATTGAGCGAGCATATATTTGGGGCAAGACACTGTACTTAGCGTATTATCTGCATTGTTTAATTTAATCTTTGGAACAACCTTATGAGTAACTTGTTAATAGTAATAACAAAAATAATATCAGTAGCTGACACCCAGAATAATACTTTACCTAATTCTCACAACAACGGTGTGAGATAGGTATTATTACCACGCCTCTTTTACAGATGAAAAACTGATATGTATGGTAGGTATTAATATTATACTCCCAACTTACAGAAGAAACTGAGGTTAAGAGATATGTCCTGAATATTTTGTCCCAAGGCATATTTTGGATAATGATAGGTGTTCAGCATCACAGCTGAGATCCATGGGGGACTAACTATATACCCGGCACTATGCAAGCTACGTCTCATGGATATACACCACATCTAAGAGAGGCAGGCATCATTATTCTACCCCTACTTAATAGATGGGAAAACTGAGGCACACTATCATATCAATCTGGGGGCCAAATAGGCATCTATCAAACCGTACTGAACCCTGCCTTTTACTTATTAAGAAGTACTTACTTGTCTCTTATTTTCTAAGAAATTTCATAGGTTCATAGCCCATGGGTGGCCCAGTTAACAGTCCCATTTGCAAATAGGGAAATTGAGTCCCAAGTGGGACAGTTTCCTTGGTTGCTATGTGTCTATAGAAAGCCAGTTTCCAATATAAACTTCAATATCCCTACAGAAATGCAAAGCAGTAGCCAGATCCCCGACACCCCTAATGTTGTTTCTTCTGTGCTACCTGGAGTCCCAGAAACCAGAACAGTATTCCAGCCCAGCATCTTGGCCATTTACATTTGTGGCTCTATGCCTCAGTTTCTTGTCTGTGAAAGGGAGGGTATCATAATTCTTACCTTCCAGGGTTGTTCTGAGGGTGAAATGAATCATTGTGTGAAAAGGAGTCAACACACAATAAGTGCTCACTAAATGCCAGCTGTAATCATCCAGATTTCAGGCCTTTGGAGACCCTAGTGAGGGTATCCAGGTGGATGGGCTGATTATAGTCCAGCCCTAACCTACTTTCAGGAGCTAACCCACTGGCTGGGAGAGGTTCCTGCAGGGAACCTCCAGGGCCACCCCAAGTAGGCCACCCACTGCCTTGTCTAGGGCAGGAGCTGGCCCTGTTTTAGGTCTCTGAGCAGCTGCAGCGCAAGTGGTTCCCAGCAGCTCGAGGCCTCAGTGCTCTGCTCTATTTCTTTGCAGTGCCCTCCCCCCCCACCCCCCAATCCCTGTTCTCCCTCCTTCCCTTCCCAGCTTGAAGGTGAGGGTGGGGATTTACCTGGAAACATGATCCAGCTGCCAGGTGCTTCCAACTCTGGGCCAGCCCCCAGAACGTTGACATCAAGGATTGTTGCCAGGGCAACTCACTATATGGATTCAGGGTGTAGACCTTAAGGGGGAAACTGTAACTTAAGCCAAGGACAGGGCCAGAGACAGCAACAGCCAAACTCTGTGAAGAAAGGGAGAGAATGGAGAAGGGGGAAGAAGGCAGTGGGCCACCAGAGCTTTTGCAGAGTTTGGGAGTTTTCCACTGTGGGTCACCAAGACTTGACACCTACTCTGTACTGAGCACATGCTCAGAGCTGTTTATATCACCTATTTCTGTCTCCTTTTACCCCCACCGAAATCCTGTAAGGTATATACAATAATTGTCCACATCTTGCAGCAGGGGAAGGCCATGTGATTTGCCCAAAGTCACACCATGACAGAACTGGGTCCCAAAGGCCAGAACCCCTGACCTTGATTTATTGTACCCTGTACCAGCCTGTGTTTATATGTTCAGTTACGTATTTTAAGATCACACACACTAATTAAATGTGTGTGATCTTGAGGGAAAGTTTCTTCTCCTCTCTGGACCTCAGTTTCCTTTGATATCGGGTAGAGAGCAGGGCCCACAGCCTAGTCCTACCAATCATACTCTTCCAGGTGGGCTGGCATTTTTCAAAGACCCCACATAATTCCCATGTACAACTAGGGCTGACAATGCAGAGTCTAGAAGATCTTGAAAGGTCCCTGAATCTCTGAAATTCTGTGCCAATATTGGGATTTCAGGCAGCAGCAGACTTGCACACAGCTGACTCTGCAGGCAGAGAGGTTAGAGTCTTTCAGGTACCTCTCATGTCCCTCCAGGCTAGTAAGCGCCCCATAAGATGTTCTGCCTGGGCTGTCACTTATGCCTCCTCCCCCATAGACCTGCCTCCCTGAGGTCAGACCCTTGTGCCTTTGCTCTTAGTCGAGTCCAATAGCTCTACATTATGTGATTGGAGACAGTGTCAAGATGAATTTGCCATGGTCGACAGAACCACCAGGCAGGCCAGCCCCTGAACACTGGATCCAGCCAGGGGTCCAATATGCCCTGAGGGGATGGGGGCAGAGGGCACCTCTTTCCTTACTGTTCCTGTTTGCCCCTCTCCACACCAACCTTGCTGAAATACCTGCACATCCTTCCACATGCCTCTCTCATCTGCAGGCCTTCCCATGGGCTGTCTCCTCCAGCTGGAATGCCCTTCCTCCACGTAGTTGGTTCCTGCTCCTCTTTCGGATTTCAGCCAGGGTGCTACCTCCTCTGAGGCGCCTTCCCTGACTACCTCCTTCCAAGCTGGACCATTTCTCCCTTTGTAGTTTGTGCCCAGTGTGTGTTATAATGGCCCACTTGTTTGTCAGGCTTCCTACCAGTCTGAAGGCTCTTCGAGGGCACTGCTTTATCCCTAGCATGGGCCTGGAATAAAAGTTTGTTGAATTAATCTCTGAATCAATGAATGTGGCCCAGGTTTGGTTTTGTTTTCTTGTAGAGAGGGAGCTTGAAGAAGAGGAGGAAGTGCCACTCTATGCCTCAGTTTCTCTCATCTGTGAAATGGGGTTAATTGCCACATAGACACCAATGGAGGCAACTTTTGTTGCCACCCTCCCACGTGAGTAAGGTTATTCCTGCCCTTTTCTGGTCTCACTCATTAAGGCCTGACCACTCCTCCTTTAATTCTGCTAACTCCTTTATCCATTCATTCAACATTTCCTAAGTTCCTGGCCTTGGCCTGACACTAGAGATTCAGTTACCTAGACTGAAACATAGGTCTTGTGGAACTCAGGTTTCCTATGAGGCACAGACAAGGCAACCAACGGGTATCATCCATGGAAAGGGGACAGTCCTGAGCAGACACCTAACCCAGTAGAGGGCCAGTGATGGTGAAAAGGCTGAGCAGCTGCCTTGTCAAAAGGAGATAGGAGGTAGCTGAGGGGAGAGGTGTGGGAAGAATGCTACTGGCAGACAGAACTGCCAGAGCAAAGGCCTAGAGTTCAGAGTGAGGGAGGTATGCATGTCCCAAGAACAGAGGTGGATCAGAGACTGAGCTGGGGCTGGGGAGGGGTGAGGAGACACAGAACAGACATTTATCCTGGCATGGGGGTCAGGGGAACAGCCTGCCCCAGGCTTCTGCCCCACCTCCAATTGCCTCACCTGCCCTCATTGCTGTAATCTAGGCCAGGGCCTGGAGGGAGCCGAGCCCCCATTGGCGCACACCATGTAGGTTTTTCAGAGATAATTTAATCAGAGCTATTAATAAGCAGAAAAGAAAGAGCTCTTTATGCTCCTTCTGGAGAAAAGGGAAGAGAAGAAGCACGTGTAACCTTGTTCTTCACCCAGCCCCGCCTCTCACTACCTGCAGTCTCTCTCCGGGGTGGGCCTAGGGGGACAGGGCAAGAGGGCCAGGAAAGGGGCCCCTGCCAAGCTCCCCACCATATGCCAGGCATATGTCCTTCTAGCCACTTTGGCCTCCTCTTGGTTGCTAGAAGCTGCCAAACTCTTTGCTACTTCAATGCCTTGACACAAGCTGCTCTTTTTGCCCAGAACATTCTTCCTTTTGATTTTTGCACAGCTGGTTTGTTCTCACACTTCACGTCTCAGCTTGAATGTTACCTCCTCAGGAAAGCCCTCTCTGAACACCCTGTCTGCACTTATTTTCCCCAGAACACCTCCCTTTTGTTTTGCTTTTCCTTTCACCTCCATCCCTACCCTTGCTCCCAGCACTTATTGCTGTTGGTGACTTCCTGAGTGTTTATAAGTTCGGTTACTTATTTTCTGTCTGCCTGTCTAGACTGTCAGGCAGGACTCGTCATTTCTTCACCTCTGTGTTCCCAGCATGTCACACAGTCACTGGCATATGGTGGGATCTAGATCAGTATTTGTCAATGGAGTTGGAGAAGGTTCAGGAGGCTTGGTGGGGGCAGTTGGGACAGGAACCAAGAGATGGTAGGGGTCCCTGAAAGAATCAGGGACCATTAAATGCCCCTCGTATTTCTCCATTGAGAATCAGGACCCCCAAAGGGGGGAAGACTCTTGCCCAAGGTCATGCAGTAAGTTTGGGCCAGAGTTGGAACTTGAACCCAGAGCCCTTTTGGGACATACGGTTCCACATGAGCCTCATCTCAAATATCTGCTCCGGGTTGAGGAGGATTCTGAGACTTCACCCAGACTCAGAAGGAAAAGAGTGCTAGGCTGCCATGTCAGTGATATCTGCTATAAGTCCAGGCTTGGATATTAGGCTATTCCTAATAGTACTGGGCTAGGACCCAGGAGGCTTGATTTCTTTTGTTAGCACCACCGTCTTATCGCAGGACTCCTGGACAGGACAGTCAACTCTCGTGGGGCTCAGTTTCCTCATCTCAAGGGCCATAAATAAGAAAATGGGTCTAACATTTTCCCAAGCTTAATGGATTCTACAAATATAACCAATGATGATTATTATAGAGATTATCATTAACAATAACAACATCCATCTAGTGACACCTCACAGTGGACTATGCACCATGCCAGGCATTTCACATACATGATCTGTAAACCTCGCCATGCACTTGTGGAAGGGAATTGCCAGCTTGTGTTGCAGGTATGGACTCTGAGGCGGCTGAAGGTCACACAGAGCTCCTGAGTGGGTAAAGCCAGGATTTGGCATGGAGGGTTTCTGACTGAGCTGGAGGCCTTGACAAACAGGCAACAGTGACTGAAGGTGGGGGTAGCACCTCCCATCCCCAAGGTCCTCTCTGTCTCTGTCCTCTGGCCAGCTGGGTCTGGTTTTCCCAGGCTCTGAGTGGCAGAAAGATTTCCATGGGATTAAACCCAGTCGGCTCCACCTCCCCCTCTGACCTGGAAAGGCCAGAAAGCCTCCTAGGTCCTCCTAAGCCCTCCTGGCAGATCTCCTTTTGTACAAAAAGTTATTGACTTATCAAGGTTAAAATACATTCAGTGCAGGCCAATAAAACAGGGATACGGCCGCATCCTGGCTGTCATGTGCAGGCTGGTTTTCATGGCAACAGGCCCTCTTCTGCACATTAAACGGTTCAGTTGTGCAAAGTTCAGGCGTTACATAAACAGGGAGTTAACAACAGCAGTAGAAATCAATGTCTGGCCAGGAATGGCCTGGGGAGATAGCATTGATTGGGACCTTCCTCATAGACAGGCCGTGTCCCTGCTTCCTGCCCAGCTGCCCTGGACTCCCTAACACAGCCTGGGCTCAGACCAAGAGGGCTCCTGGAGCCCTGTCCCAGAGTCCCTTTCTGGCTGGGAGCCAGCAGTGGGGGATCTGCTAAACTGTCTGGTGTCATTTTATAAACCATTATGTCTTAGCGATGCTGTGCTGTTACTATAAAATATGTTCACACCATTGTTAATGGAGAAAGTATCCCATCGCCTTTTAAACCATCCTTGTGACAAGGAACAATCCTACTGCCTTTATGTTTATCCATAAAAATCACTGATACATCAAAATGTGCTCCAAAGAAATCAGATAAATGAGGACATAAATCAGGCTGGCTGTGTAGCCTTGGGTAAGTTGCTTCACCTCTCTGAGCCTTGCCTCCTGTTCTCTAAAATGGCAAGAATAACAGCACCAACCTCATGGGGCTGTAAGGGAGGAGAAAATGAGAGGACATGTGTGGAGTCCCTAGCTTAGGGCCTGACAGAGAACGGTTTGTTTCAGGAAGCTCATCCTTTGTGAGCTTCATGCTGGTTCCAGCATGGAGGAACAGGAAGTGATACTTGGGTTCAAATCCTAGCTCAACCACTAGCTATGTGACCTTGGGCAAGTCATATCACCACTTTGAAGAATCTTGGCATCCATTTCCTCATGTAAAATGGGGGAAACACTCTTGCAAAGGTGAAAGAAAAATTGAATGAGCTAATTCAATTTTTGAATTTCTAGGCACACAGAAGGTGCACAATAAAGATTTATCAAATCAGATCCTTCGTCCAACATCAGACCTGCCAACCCTTGCAAAATGGAAAGTCTCCTGGTTTTTTTTTTCTCAGAGCAAAGATTTGTCTGTTCCATTCATTGGAAGACTCTTAGGGTCATGGGCTCAGTCTTGTTCATCTGTGTAGTCAAGGGTTAGCACCAAGCCCAGGTACACAGTAAGAGCTTGATATTTGTTTATCAAACAAAGTTAAACTCCTCTAAAGAGATGTCTAGGCCTCTTCTTATCTAGTATGGAGTAGTATGAAGACAGGATGCCTGGGGTAATCCAGGATGGTTGAGTGGGCTTCTAGACACACTAGGATGCTGTGAAAGCCATGCCCTCTTACATGGGATAAAGTGGATGCTAGGCAGCGGTACCCAGGGGGACTATATTTCCAGGCGTGGCTCTGTGAACTGCTCTTGCCAATGAAATGTGAGCAAGTGGGTCATAAGAAGGGGTTGTGCTTCTTATCTACCACCTTTCCCTTCTGCCCCAAGGCAGAGGATCGACCCTTCTAGTACAGGACAGGCTGAAAGATAGATGGAACCTGGATCTCTGAATCACTTGTGGAAGAAAGCTGCCTACAAGTTAACTAATGGCTTTGAAACCGTTGCATGAGATAAAATGCTGTTGAGTTAAACCACTAAATGTCAGGGTCTCTTTGTTATAATAGCTGGTGTTGCCATCACAGATTCATAGGGTTTATCCAAAAGGGCTCAGACCCTGTAGCACAGCCCTCTCTGAGTCATGAAATTTTGCAGAGCTGAGAATAAAGCGGATATAGTAAAATATTAATGGTAGACTCCATGTGGTAAGTATTTAAGTGTTCGTTATAAATGTCTTCCAACTTTGCCATATGTTTGAACTTTTTCATAATAAAAAGCTTGACAAAAATCTATTCTTGTATTTTTCAAAATCTTTCTAGGAAACTTAGGGTTTTAGGAAGATGTCTCAGGGACCTCTAGTTAGTGGCAGTGATGGGCAGAAGGTGCTGGAAAAGATAGAGCTCTGGAGTCCATACTCCACCCCTTGCCTTCCTTTCTTTTTTTCCTTTTTCTTTTGTTTTTAGAGACAAGATCTTGCTGTCACCCAGACTGGAGTGCAGTAGCTTTATCACAGCTCACTGTAGCCTCAAACTCCATGGCTCAAGCAATTCTTCTGCTTCAGCCTCCCGAGTAGCTGGAACTTACGGCATGCATAACCATGCTCAGCATTTGTTTTTCTTTTTTTAGAGATGGAATCTCACTTGTTGCCCAGGCTGGTCTTGAACTGCTGGCCTCAAGTGATCCTCCTGCCTTGGCCTCCCAAAGTGCTGGGATTATAGGCATGAACCACTGTGCCCTGCTGTGTGATTTTGTTTGAACAACAACAACAACAAGGTTTCTACTATTCTGACAATAAAGGTTTGAAAACTCTCATGTTGTCAATGGGGAACCTGAGGCCTGAGGGGGAGAGACCTGCTCCAGGTCACATAATGAGGCTGGTCGGGAATTTAGGCTTTCTGGGGTTCTCTGGGAGACCACTCTGGGGGCTGCCAACAGGGAAGAAGGGTGGGTCAGGCACCAGTTTGAATTTCCCCAAACCCATACCTGCCAGCCAGGGCCTCCTGCTTTTGGCTATCTTATACGTTGGGTACTGTAATTTTTGACCAAAGGGTCCTACAGATGGGGAATGGCTCTTTGGGGGATGACAAGAAGGACTCCATAGGCTAAGAGTCTTCTGGAGCGGGACTCTCCCCTCCAGCCCAGCACTATCAACTTCTCTGTGGCTACAGTGGGACAGATCACTATAGCTGGGAGAGACCACTTTGGAATGATGAATTTGGACCCTGATTGGAAGCCCATAGAGTCAGCTGGGACCATGAGCAGAGGTGAGAGGTCACCCAGCCAGGAGAGGTGGGCCAGCAAGAGACAGGAAAGTGGAGTCAGCTCAGGGGTCTGAGGGCTGGCAATGGAAGGGGTGATGTGTACTCTAAGCCCAGAGCTCTTCCATGACAACTCCGATGTGTCAGGCTCTGGATGGGAGATGCCAGGATAAACGGATACTGTTCCTGCCTTGAGGGGCTCCCAGAGCAGGCAGGGAGAGGGCAGATGGAAAATGAAGAAAGAGTACCATCCCCTCACCCCTGGTAAACAAACAAAAAGCCACGCAACCTTGGGCAGGTCTCATCACCCCTCTGAGCCTCATTTTTCCCATCTGGAAAATGAGGGTAAGTACAGTTCCAAACTGACAATGTGTCAGTTGAATTTGGCACAGAGCTTGGCTTGGAGAAAGGATAGTTCTCTTGCCCAGACTTCCAACTACAAGAAAAGAAAATGGTTTTCTTACCCCATCAGGACTGTTTGAGGTAAGACATGGATTTGAATCCTGGTTCCATCACTTATCAACTGTGCGATCTTGGGCCAATCACTTCCTTTTCTGGACCTTGGTTTCCTCCTATAAAATAATAATAATAATAATAATAATAATAATAATAATAATAGTAAGTGCCTTGTCTGATGGTTGTGATGTTGCAGTGAATTTAAAATATGAAAGCATTTAGAATAGTGCCTGACCACCAGCTAGCTCTCAGTGATTGCTAACCTTTGCCGTTAGTGCTATGATGGATTATTGATTCTGCAAGACCAGTAATTATAACACTAACGAATATTGGCCTAGTGCTAGACAAGGACTTGGAGACCATCTAAAACTAGTCTGGTGCCTGGGTGTCAAGTCTGACTCATCAGGAGAAACAGCCTGAAGCATTGGCTTGGATTGGTTTGGCTATCCCATCTGGGTTTAGTAGGAACTATGCTGCATCTGATTAGCAATGCCTGTCATGGGCAGAGAGGAGAGCAATGGAAGGTATGCCATTGATTTGCCATTCCTGTTGCTGGTCCAAGCTCTTTTGTTGTGCAGATGGGAAAACTAAGGCTCAGAGAAGAACTAAGACTTGCCCAAGGCCACGCAGGCTGTCAGAGACAGGGCTCCCAAGCCTGCCTCCCTTGTTCCTCATGGTGTCCTGGTCTATGTCATTTAATCCTGTGGAGAAAAGTGATTATTTCTCCATTACATTTGCTGGCCTGTTTTCTGGAAGGAAGTTAATTGATTTAAACTTTTCCAGGATGATTCTCCCTGCTCTTGCCCTCTCTGGGGCCCCCGATTCTATTATCGCTCTGCCTCACGGAAATGAGTAGGTAGCGTCTGTGAAAGTGAGCACAGAGGTCTCAGGGCAGGGCCTCTGAGTGGGTGTGGGGAGTGCAGTCCTTGCCTGTGGCCGGGTCTCCTGAGGACCTCCACATCTAATGAAGACAACTGCCAGGACTCAAGTGTGTGGTGTTGCTTACCACCGACAGTGGGTACCACCTAGCTCAGAGGGTTCATTGGCTTTCCACATCACCCACTTTATAGAAGGGGAAATTGAGGCATAGAGAGGGATCCAGAGCTGGGATTCAAACCCAAGACTGACTGGCTCATGATCACTGCCTTCTCCACTTTATCAAAATCCAATCACCCCAAATGCCCTTTCCAGATTCTCACCTCAGACTTGTGAGTTTGGCTGAAGGGTGGTCATTTATATCACGAAACTGAGGCCCAGAAAGGGGGAGTGACTGATCCTGAGCCACACAGCAAGTTACCCCAAAGCCCTGTCCTTTGCTCCTATAAGGAAGGAAAAGAGCAACAGTGGTTCAGAGCAGGGCTGGCCACAGCAGCCCTCATGGCTTATTCATCTTCTGAGATGAAATATTTATTTACGCACCCCATTTAATCAGGGTGTGCCGTAATTAGCGGCAGATTTGTGCCTCCTGCCCATAGTGTTATTTATTTTGGGTTCCAGGCAGCCACTTTCTTTGCCAAGTGCATGCTGGGCCTGGATTTCAATCAGACAGGGCCATAGCAGAGCTGTCCCCAGGGACCTCATGGAGGCGATAGCCCCCCTTGAATGATAAATGAACCCACAGACAGCAGAAATGCTGCCCAGCTGCTCTGGGGGGCTGGCGTGCATGGGGCGGGGAAGGGGACGTTTTTGCCAATCTTGGGACCTTGTCACTGAGAAACTCCCCCACCCCAGTGCCAGACAATAGCATGGCATCCCCCAACCCCAGGATGAAACATGTAAGAGAGATGGCATCATGCCAGCCATACTGCAATTCTGCTTCAAGAACCCTAAGGCTGGAAGGAACTTGGGAAGGACTCCTTATTCCTATTTCTGTCTTGGGATAGGTTAATATTTCACCATCTCCTGGCCTAGACCATGGAGGATACACTTCTCCTCACAATCTTCATGGCTAGGAAGTTCCTTTTGTGTCTAACATTAAGTTAAAAAGCTTTGCTACTGCGTCCTTCAGGTGATCCCCCAGATGACACCCTCTGTTGTTTTCTATGAGGCAGGTTTGCTGGAAGGGCAGGCAGTGTGGATAAGGGGTTGTATTTGAGTATTGGAACAAATGAAGCAAAAATCAAAGCTAACCTTTTATGGAGGCCTCCTTTATATGTATTTGGGTTTCTCAGCCTGTTGATGTCTCCGCTCAAATATAAAATGGGGATAACAGCAGGAGCTACCTCCTGAGATTGCCATGGGGAATGGATGAGAAGAGTAAATACACATAGAGCCCCTGAAAAGTAATTGACACATAGTAAGTGATCAATAATTGTGCACTATTATTATTCAGTGGTAAATTTTTATGCTAAGCTACCAAGTCAGAACCACACACCATTTTACAAATGAGGAAATGAGGCTCAAAGAGGGCCAGTCCTTGTCTACGAGGTGGGTCTCATAATCTTCATTTTCCAGTAAGGGAAGTAAGGCCTGGGGGCATCAGAGAGACCCTCAAGGGCTGCCTCTAGCATGCGGAGGGCTCTTCAGGTAGCCCTCCCTCCTCCCCAAAAAGATAGTTCTGCAAAGTGGGCACGTAGGTACTGACCTCACAAGGTACCTTGTGAATCAAGACAGAGCATCTCTGAGCAGCACCCAGTGTGCACCTGGCAGGAAGAGGTGCTTGGTCAGGTGTCTGAAACCTTTCCTCTGGCCACAGAGGAGCTGGGTCTGGGGGTTGCCTGGGAGGAGCTCCCAATGTGTGTTTCCTGAGTCGTGAAATGATCCTAACAAAGCAGCAACAGCTCCCTGGGGTCTTCTGCCAATTAGGGCAGACACCCACAGGGGGATCTCATTGTCCCTGCCCTAGTTGGGACAAGGTTTGAGGCTGTGCCTCCCCTAGGGACCACCTGCCCTAATGAGGTCAGTGGTGAGATGTAGCTGTAACAGATGGGGGAGGGGAGATTGTCTAGGGATGAGTCAGCCACCTGGGTCTCATTTTGCAAATAAGGAAACTGAGATTCAATGAGGAGAGGTGATTTGCCAATGCTACAGATAGTAAACCCTGGAAGCTCTAAGAGGACCCCAGATAATCAGCTCCCGACATCCACATCCTTCAGGCCCCAATGCTGTGTGTCCTTGAGCCACTTATTCAACCTCTCTGAGCCTCCTTTGCCTCAGGTGCCATAAGGGGAATAATAATATCTACCTGGGCATGGAGGGTCAGAGACAAGGTGGTAATGAGGATCACAGAATACCAGACACACCAGTCACTCAGAGGAGTCTTGAAACAGGACAAAGGAGTGTTGGGGGAACGGGGCCTTCTGTGTCTACACTCCATGCCTTCTCAGCTTTGCCCAGGCTGTTCCCTCAGCCTGAAATGCCTTTCCTGGTCCTCTTACCCCGGCTACCTTCTACTTACTGTTTGGTCCCAGCTCAACTGTCACCTCCACCAGGAAGCTCTCGCTGATGCTCCCACACAATGGGCTGACTTCTGCCTCCTTGCTTCCCAGCCTCACCCTGTGACTCTGCACTCTATCACTGTTTACCCTCCATGGGCTCTGGGGCTCACATAGCACCATGCTCACCTAGTGTGCACCACAGCCCTAGAGTCCAGCACAGGCCTGGCACATGGTAAGTACAAATAATGATTGACTCCCTCACTGAGTGAGTGAATGACTGCACCAAAGAATGGAATTCACTGACGTTCTCACCTCTCTTGACTCTCATCCCTCATTGCAGAGAAACAGGATGCTAGCAGCTTGCAGGATGCAGCTGAATTCGAATCCCCTGTGATAGGACCTGCCTAGATGTAAAGGCAGCTCTCAATGCTAATTTGCTTTCTTTGGAAGGGCCTGGTCAGGTAGATGCTGCCAGGGAGATGCCGACACTGGGCTACCCACCTTTGGGGCTATAGGAACAGCAGAAAAGATTGATCTACAATCAGCCAGGCCTGGGTTTGAATCCGAATCCAAATGCCTTGAGCCATGGTTTTTCTCATCTGTGAAATGGGCTTGCTGGTATGTGGAATTAGGGAAGGTCTTTTGATTAGGGGGCAACACACAGGCACAGTCTGTCCCACCTCCTGGCCTCCTCATACAAGTTTGGCCCAAGTGCCAGCTCCCCATGTGACAGGCTTGAGAGACCCTCCTTATTACTAATCCCCTCCACACTGATGCTGAGTGGTCTCTTGGGAAATTTCCATTGGGAGAAGGGCTAAAACTATTCATTTACTGAGGGCCTACTATGTGCCAAGCACTGGCTATTCCTGCCCTCACTGTATTCTCTCCATTATTCACATTTAGCAGATGAGGAAACTGAGGCTCAGAAAGAGAAAACAGGGTCCAAGGGTACACAGGTGGGAAGTGCTGAACATGAGATGTGAATTTATGTCTCCCCTGCCCAGCTCTGAAACAGCCTCTTCTTGGATTACAGGCCCCTGTGATTCACAGAAAACACAAACCAAAACCCACCTCCCAGTTTGGGACCCACAGATGGGAGAAGTTATTTTGTGGGCAGTGGGAGCCAGGCAAAGAAACCCCCTGTAGATACCACCATTGACTAGTAATTGTCAAGTGATCACTACCAGTAATAATAATCCACATCTTGAGCCTTTACCACATGCCCTGCCTATTGAGGCCCCTTCTTAGGACAGATTCAAAATGTGTCTCCCTTTTAGAGATGAGGAAACTGGGCTCGGCGCCTGTGGCTTAAGCGGCTAAGGCACCAGCCACATACACCTGAGCTGGCGGGTTCGAATCCACCCTGGGCCTGCCAAACAACCATGATGGCTGCAACCAAAAATAGCCGGCACCTGGTGGGCACCTGTGGTCCCAGATACTTGGGAGGTGGAGGCAAGAGAATCGCTTGAGCCCAGGAGTTGGAGGTTGCTGTGAGCTGTGATGCCGTAGCACTCTACCCAGGGTGACAGCTTGAGGCTCTGTCTCAAAAAAAAAAAGAAGAAGAAGAGGAAACTGAGGCTCAGAGAGATGAGGTGATTTGCTGGAAGTCGCTCAGCTGGGGAAAGACAGTGCAGTGATTTGAACCCTGGTAACACCAAAAGCTCACGCTCCTTGGCCAAGGGCTTTGCTCAAGAATAGCACCAGGATATGTTTGCTGATTGACTGACTGAAAGAATGAATGAGTGAAAGGATAATTTCATGAAGGAATGGCCAGCCCTAGGATGCCTATGGGGGTGGGGGGTGGGGGTGAAAAGCCTCCAAGAACAAATTCGTCCCCCACCCAGATCTGGCCTCCTCCCATGGGGAATTCTATCTCTTGGCTCATGCAGTTGTGTGGGTGAGCAGATATCTGGGGGAGACAGAGCAGGGGTAGGGGCTGGACTCCCTGGTCTCTCTCCTGCCCTCAAATGCTCACACTCTTCGGGACTTATTGTTTAACTTTACAAGCCCCTTGGCTTTTATGAGGGTTATTTATAAAGCTCTAGGCTTTGATCCGCAGCATAAAAAAACCAAACTCCTGTGTCTGAAAATGTCACGGGGATTAGGGGAGCCTTTGAAGTCCCCTCTTGGCAGGCGGTGCCCGCCCAGCTTCCCCTGCAAAGGGCCTCCAAGCTCCAAGCAGTAGAAGTGGTCCACTTCCCAGTGAGTGACAGATGGGGGCCTCCCCCCTGGAATACTCCGCCCAGCCAGGCACTCTTCCCCCAGCCCCAGACACAAACTGGGCCTCCTTGGTCTCCAGATGTTGGCAACATCTGTCTTTAGTGTTTATGGACAGCCAAAGGCTGCTATCTCGTGTCCCTGAGCCCTTCAGTAGGGACTATGGGGGTTCTAAAAAATGGATTATAATTGCTGTTTTATTGGTCGGGAGGGAGACAGGGAATGTACATAGGAGAGTATAAAGAATAGTTCTTAGAGAGCGAAGTGGCTGGATCTCAGATGGTCTCCTCCAGTCCTCCAAGTTCTAGGGTCTAACTTCCCACCCTGCTGGTAAGGAGGGACCCCCTCCTTTGTTTCTTCCCCTGTTGTCAGTGGGACACAGCTGGAGGGGTTTGGGCTAGCTCCCAGAGGAAGTAGAGAGATAGTCCCAAGTAGGCAATCCAGAGAAGCAGCAGCGTCTCCCTGCAGTAATGCCCCAGTGGCATGAGGCCAGAGGGGCAGATGCAGTGACCTTGCTCAACTCCCTCAGTACAGCAGTGACCTCAGTGCTTCTGGGTTGTTTCCTTCTTTGTTTCCTCTGGATCTTGAAGGACCTCCAAGCATCGCACTAGCTGAACACAGGGGAGGAGAAGTCCCAGCTTGCCCTGTCTGTGCTCTGTGATCTTGGGCAAGCCCCTCCCCTCTCTGAGCTGCCTTTCCACTATTTCCAAAATGCAGAGCCTCCTATCCTGTAAGGTTGCGTGAGGATTAAATGAGGTCATTCCAGGGAGCATGGGGGCTGCTTGGTAGCCGTAGAAGAAGCCGGAGGTCCCTTCTCCCTTCTCCCTAAGCCCAGCTTCCTGTCTCAGAAGCTGGTGCCCCAGGGAAAAGGAAAATTTTTGTGTGTATAGGGGGTGGGGGGAGTTAGGGGAATATTCTGTACGTTATAACTTGATTGTGTTGTTGATCTGACTAAACATTTGTGAAAGCTTATCCAAATACACACTTAAAATTAGTGAATCTGTTATATATAAATTTACTTCATAAAACTAAAAATGCAAAATAAAAGTTAAAAACCACATGCATATAGAAAATAATCTCAGGGAAGCATATAAGATTAAAAACTAAACAAGTAAAACTCTCTACGGGCTTTGTTTCTGCTTGTCAAAGGTAAGGAGGCATTCATCGACTCAGTCAGTCACTCACTCAACAAACACTTACTGACTGTTCACATTGTGCCATACACCATGTAGCTACTTTTTTTTTTTTTTCTTTTTTTTGAGACAGAGTCTCACTATGTTGCCCTGGGTAGAGTGCTGTGGCATCACAGCTCACAGCAACCTCAAACTCTTGGGCTTATTGTCTTGCCTCAACCTCCCAAGTAGCTGGGACTACAGGCGCCCGCCACAACGCCCGGCTATTTTTTTGTTGTTGTTACAGTTGTCATTGTTGTTTTTAGCAGGCCCAGACTGGGTTCGAACTCTGTATGTGGCCGGCACCCTAACCACTGTGCTACGGGCACCGAGCCCCATGTAGCTACTTTTAACAATTGTGTGTAGGGGTGAATATATAAACGCATCTCTATAAACATTTTCTGAATATACCTTCAAGAGTCTAATTTGCACTGGCAACTCAGCTTAGAAACAGTTATGTGTGAGCACGTTCACAAGTCTCTCATACTTTTTTCTTTTTTGAGACAGAGTCTCACTTTGTTACCCTCTGCAGAATGCCATGCTGTCATAGCTCACAGCAACCTCAAACTCTTGGGCTCAAGTGATCCTCTTGCCTCAGCCTCCCAAGTAGTTGAGATTATAGGCACTGGCCACAATGCCAGGCTATTTTTAGAAACCGGGCCTCGCTCTTGCTCAGGCTGATCTCAAACTCATGAGCTCAAGCCATCCACCCGCCTCATCTTCCCTGAGTGCTAAGACTACAGGCATGAGTCATCGCACCCAGCCATACTTTTTTTTTTTTGGCAGTTTTTGGCCAGGACTGGGTTTGAACCCACCACCTCTGGTGTATGGGGCCAGCACTTTACTCCTTTGAGCCATAGGCACCGCCCACCCAGCCACACTTTTTATTTATTTTTATTATTTTTTTATTAAATCATAGCTGTGTACATTAATGTAGTCATGGGGTACAATGTGCTGGTTTTATATACAATTTGAAATATTTTCATCAAAACACCCAGCCACACTTTTTAAAGACTGTAGAGTACAAAAAATGGATAACCAAATTTATTAAATCTTATTAAACCTGTCATTTCTTTTCTTTTCTTTTCTGAGACAAGGCCTCACTCTATTGCCCAGAGTGCAATCATATCTCACTGCAAGTGTGAACTTCTGGGCTCAACTGTTCCTCTTACCTCAGCCTCCTGAGTAGCTTGGACTACAGGTTTGTGCCACTGTGCTGGATTAATTTTTCTTTTCTTTCTTTCTTTCTTTCTTTTTTTTTTTTTTTAGAGGTGGAGTCTTTCTATGTTGCCCAGGCTGGTCTTAAACACCTGGGTTCAAATGATCTTCCCACTTCAGTCCCCGCAAAGGGCTGGGAATACAGGCATGAGCCACTGTGCCCAGCCTTACTTTTAAAAATTAAATTATATTAATAAGGTTTATAATAAACTTATGTACACATGCATACATATAACACATACATTTTCCTTCCAAGAGCTGAGACCAAGCCACTGCAATTGGGCAATATGGATGGAGCAGGAGGAATGGAACCCGAGGGACTAAAGCTGGAAATGAGACTCAGAGGTGGAATGCCAGGCTCCGAGAGGGAGACAAGTTGCTCTAAGACACACAGCCAGGAAGTGACAGAGTTGAAGTAATTCAAGGGTTGCTGATTCTGTCCCGTGTCCTCTGCTTCCCTCTCTCTACCAGGGCTCCAGTCCACTTGTCTTAGGGGCAGAGCTGGGGTTATTTGGGTTTAGGAAGTTAACTCAGTTCAGCCCTAGAATCCCAGAAACAGAGCCATTTGTCAGGCCTCCAAGTGCCAATTAGTAGGGCACGAGCCTGATTAGTCATTGTGGCATGGCAGATTTGGGAGAATTAATCAGGCCAGAGGCGGTAGAAGAAAGGGGAAAGAGGAGAGCGGGAGGAGAAAGGAGAGTGCTGGGGGAGGAGGATGTGGGTGGCCAATCCTTATAAGTAGGCGACCACGCCTCCTGCCTGGGGAGGATGTCCCTGTGAGATGCCAGTGGTGGGGGGACACTCTGGGGGCCAGGAGGGCCTGCCCACTCTTCCCTGGAAACACAGCACCAGTTTGTAGATCACTTTAGCTAGGAAAATAAACACAGGCTTGAGGGCTCCATGAATGGGGCCCTGACTCTCATGCTTGGAAGTCAGAGGTTAGAAGGAGGTGGGAATTGGGGCCCAGGTGAGGGAGGAGGGGGCACTCCAGGGACAGTAAGCAGAGTCAAAAATGTCAGGAACTGTCTCCCACCTGCTGAGGTTGGGCTGGCTCTTCCAGGCAGGTAGGTCCCACAGGACCCCACCTTGAAGATGGTCATCTTAAAAGCTGGGCAGAGTTTTTCAGCTCATGCCAACATGCTCACCTTTTAAAATATGTTGCCACCAGGATTTCAGGGAGCCTTTCCAGGGTCATTGTTGGAATTAGAAAAAGGCACCCTCTCTCTGGGCAGACCATGTAGGAAAAAGTACCCCTGTGGGTACAATAATTATCAAGAGGCAACACTTTCTCCAGGCCATTAAAGGCTCTTAGTACAAGTCTCAGTTAATGGATCTGGAACTGAATTTCAGCCCCACTCTCTCAACCAGATGCCCCTGCGGAGGGCACAACGTAAACAAATGGACCCTTCAGGCCTGTTCCCATCTTCAGACCCCAAAGACCTTCCTGGGTCTCATGTGACACCATGGGAAGAGCAGAGGCTTTGGAATCAGCTAGCACTGGGTCTAAATCCC
This sequence comes from Loris lydekkerianus, assembly GCA_963574355.1. Classification (NCBI taxonomy): domain Eukaryota; kingdom Metazoa; phylum Chordata; class Mammalia; order Primates; family Lorisidae; genus Loris; species Loris lydekkerianus. Next base: position 31,322 of record CAUYPK010005535.1, on the reverse strand, counting down.
AGCACTGAAGGTACCTTCTCACTCCCTTTGCTGGGCCTCATTTTTCTCATCTCTAGAATGGGGATGATAACAGCCCTTCCATCCCAGGGCTAATGGCTAATAAAAGAAGACCACACGTACAGGTGTGTGTACACACTCCTAAGTACATGCTTATGCCTTCTTTTCCTGGTACCAGCAGAGATCCAAGGCTGAGCCCTCCTAAGAACCATGTGTGCCCATGTCCCTGGAGCCCAAGGATGAGTGAGGCTGGCGAGTGACTGAGGACTGAGCCTAGAGTCTGGGGTTAGGGAGGCCAGATCTAGACCTCAGAGCAGTGGCTGTTGGCTTACTGCGGTCAGAGACCCCTTTGGGCATTTGATAGAAGCTAGTGACTCTCTACCCAGAAAAATGCATCTGCACACATAATATTGCATATTATTTCAGGAATTCATGGATACAATAAGACCTACCAATGGACCCCAGAGAACTCCCTCTCTGAAGCATCAGGCTCTGCTCCCTCAGGGAGACCATCAGGGATCTAGATTCTTCTAAAAGGGGAAGAAGGAGAGAAGAAGAAAGGAAGGACTGACAACTACTACGGGGACTTCACATGTACCCCCTCTTCTAAGGCTCTCAGCAATCCTGGGGAGCAGTAACTATTCCACATTATAGATGAGCCTGCAGACCCAGGGCCATGATGGGAAATCCAGGGAGTTGAAGAGATTCAGATCTCAGCTGCAATCCCAGTTCCATCAATTTTTCCTGCTAGTAAACTTTGTCCAAGTTTCTGTGCTTGGATCCTTGGTTTCTTTCTCTGAGTAATGAGGAGAAATAATAATACTTGCTGCACAGGTTGTTGTGAGGATGGCACAGCATGCAAAGTGTGCGGTGCATGGTCAAGGCATAATAAGTGGTCTCTGTTTCACTGCCTCCTGTGAGCAATGACCAATTACCTCAAGCTCTAACTCTGAGAGCCCTGATAACTGCGAGGTGGGGGATATCCTTAGTAGTAACAAAGGGAACTAACTAAAAACCAGAAGTCAACATCGACCAACCCATTCACTTACCAACTTACCAGTCCATCCATCCATCCATTTACCCACCTACTAGCCCATCTATATGTCCATCTATCTACATATCAACCCGTTTATCCATCCATTTATCCATCTACCCACCAAACCATATATTTTATTCAATCATCCACTTACTAACCTACCCATTCATCCATCCATCAACTAACCACAAATCCTTCTGTCTGTCCATCTTTCCATGTAACCATTAATATAACTATCCATTTATCCATCCATTCAACCATCCACTCATTCATCCATCTGTCAGCTCACACTTTCACTCACCTATCCATCCACCTATTTAACTATTTTTCCTTAGCACCTTCCTAGTACTAATTGCTGGAAAGAAGGAGAAGGATAACTGCAATCTTTGCTTCTGGTTTCCAGGGGAAGACGGGACACATAGTGTCATGTGTGTCCTCCATCCCCCACCCACCAGATCTGGGTTTCAAAACAAGAAATGTGAGAAATGTGGCTTGGCTCATTTATACAGCGCCAGCCACATACACTGAGGCTGGAGGGTTCGAACCCAGCACGGGCCAGCTAAACAACAATGACAACTGCAATAAAAAAAAAATAGGGCATTGTGGCAGAAGCCTGTTGTCCCAGCTACTTGGGAGGCTGATGCAAGAAAATGGCTTAAGTCCAAGAGTTTGAGGTTGCTGTGAGCTGTGACACTACAGCACTCTACTGAGGAGGACCTAGTGAGGCTCTGACTAAAAAAAAAAAAAAAGAAAAGAAAAGAAAGAAAGAAATGTGGGAAATGTTGAAGGTTAGGTCCTCTTCTGGGTGATTCACTACTCACATTATCAACATATTAAGAGAGATCTGAGAAGTCCTGCAACCAAAATTGCTCTCTAGCCCTTTTCAACTGTTATTACTCCAAATGACTTGTCTCTGGAATCTATTTTAAAGGGATTGTTTGTTAAAACCCCACAGAATGAGTTTGCCTTAGAACAGATTTTGGGGAACTGCTGATAAATCAAGGAAAAAAGAACCAAAGGTCATTTACAAATCACAGAGTGGTATTGGATTATAACTCAAAGTGTAAAACAAATATCTATGAGTCCACACTGATACAAATAAATGATTGAATAAATAAAGAGGAGAACATATAAATCTCCCGTGCAGAGTAATTCTGAATAATTTATGTAAATATTCTGCCCTCAAGGTGGTATAGCATAAACTCCACTCCTTAAGTTTGGGATGTAAGTAATGACTTCCTTCGAAAGAATACAATATAGACAGATAGTGGCTCACACTGTAATCCTAGCACTCTGGGAGGTCCAGGTGGGAGGATCGCTTGAGGTCAGGAGTTTGTGACCAGCTTGAGTGAGAGTGAAACCCCTGTCTCTACTAAAAATAGAAAAAAAACATTTGGGAGTTGGGGTGGGCGCCTGTAGTCTCAGCTACTCGGGAGGTTGAGACACTTGACTATAAGAAATTTGAAGTTGCTGTGAACTAGGTAGAGCTATGATACTCCAGCCTTGGTGACAGAGCGAGACTGTGTCTCAAAAAAAAAAAAAAAAAAAAAAAAAAACATAGAAAGGAGGAAGAAAGAGTAAGATTACAGTGGAGAAGGCTGACGAACACCATCTGCCCTCACGATAAAAGTTGGATCAGTGATGATATGCCATGTTGATAGTCTGTGCCTGGGATGTGCCATGATATGATGAGAGTGGCACTTACATATGTGATCTTTCTCCCCAAACCCAGTTTAATTTAAGAAAAGTATCAGACAAACCCCAATCTTACAAACTACCTGTCCGGTACTCAGTAGAAGCTCAAAGGTCATCCAAACAAGGTCATCCGAAACTTTCCCAGACAAGAAGAGCCAGAGCAAAAGTGACCCTATAGGTACAGGGTAGCCTGGGTGGGATCTTGGCATAGGTAAAGAATATTAGGTGAAAAGTCAAGGCAATCGGAATAAAAATCAGACTTTGGTTAATGATAACAGATTAATATAAGTTCATTAACCACGACAAATGTACCATCCTAAAATAAAATGTTAATACTGGTGGAAACTGGGTGTGAGAACCCTATACTATCTACGTAATTTTTCTATAAATCTAAAATATAATGTTTCTAAAATAAAATAAATCTTTTTTTCTATAAATATGAAATTTAAAAATTATTTAAAAATAAGTAAGATAAGTAAAACATAGCAAGGAAATACAGCTTTGAAAAAGCAAAGTATAGAGTTCAGAGAACAGCCTGAGGGAGGCAGAATGTCCTGCTTAGGAGAGAGATCTGAAATCAAGGGAGCCTGGATTCTACCTTTCCTCAAGGTGTGACCTCGGGCAAGTTGCTTAATCTCTCTGAGCTTGTTTCTGCATAGGTAAAATGGAGATTTACAAATGCCTACTATTTATTGGTTTGGATCTACTAATAACAAAGCAATATATATAAAGTACTGGGTACTAATAAGCACTCTGGCCCTGTTAGATTTACTATATCATTATTTTTTGTAAAGTTAGAGGGAGATCCTGGGAGACTGCAGAGAACAGGGATATTGGCACCAGGCTTTGGAAAACAGGTAGAATTTGGATGGGGCACAGAGTCGGGAATCAGCTTCCCTCAAAGCAAAGATCCTTCCATATGTCCTTGCCTCCTACTTTTTGATTTCAGAACAGGGACAAGGGGCTGAGAGGAGATAGAGACCTCATAGGCAGGCTCCTGGCTTCCCACTGCACTGATAGCCCTGGGCAGCTCTCTGTCTGCTCAGGTCTCTGGGCTAAGTAATGGCTAATTCCTCCCTGATGAAGCACCTGTATCTGTAAGCAAATGAGCTGGCAGGTGGCTGCCGGGATAAAATATGACCTGCACAGCGGGGGATTTGCTTACCAGTCAGGAAGCAACTCATGCTGCTGCCTACAGCCCTGAGGCCTCCCAGATAAAGCATAAATCACCAGTGCCCACAGGGCAGGTGGGAGGGCAGTAAGCAACCAGAAGAGTGAATGCCCTCCTGCTCAGTCTCAGACGAAGGCCTACAGACACTTTTTTCTCAGTGGCGTGTGGAAAAGAACCATGGACTGGGAATTACGAGATGGGGACAGTTCATCCTAGCTCCAACACAGACTTGCTGTGGAGTCTTGAACCACCCCCTTAGTTCTCAACTCTCTTAAATAGGACTATTTGTTCCTTTTTCCTTACGTTACCACTGACATAGGAGAAACTGTAAGGAAACATACAACATGTCTTGTATTTCTTATACTCAATCATCACCATTCCTATGTAGGTACTGTGTTGCCCTCCTGGAAGCCCCACTAAGCAGAGCTCCAGGGCTGGTAACTTTCTGGTGGGCTGGTAGTTTTAGTGAATTACCTTCAGGGCTATAGTATAATATCTACTGGAAGAAAATTGATCAAATAATTTTCCAAAGAGGCAACATTAAATATAGAAAAGCCCAGGTCAGGTTCTAGAGGCACCAAACCTTGCGTTTGAATCTTACATTTGCCACTCATTAGCTGAAGGGATATGGGCAAGTCACTTTCCCCCTCTGAGCCTCAATAAAACAGAAAGAACATAATATTTTAGTTGTGGTTATGAGATTGAAATAAGATTACGTTCTAGAGCACCTGGCACATAAATAGCTGCCTGGTTAGTTGGTCCCCCTCCCCTCCCATCCCAGAAAGTTTGATGCTGGACTATGTTTACAAATCAGATTTATTAACTTTCTACTTAGCTCTTTGCTGAGACCTCAGAAAGCCTTGGGGAACCTCCATGAGCTGAATCACCACCTCTACCTTCGTCCCCCACTAGGAGACTTGCTGGACCTGGAAGAAGACCCCTTGGGAAGTGCTCCATCCAGGGGGCTGCAGAGACTGCATTATGAAGACAGAGCCATTTGCTAATACCATGTGGCTGCTGTGACAGTCTGTTAATGCCATTTACAACGTGCTGTAATTATGTCTCACACATGCTGGAGGCCCAGCCAGCAGCAACCTTCCTTGGGAGGGGCTTAGGAAAGATTCCTTTAGCAGGGTGGGGGGCTGGGTTTCTGGGGAAGCCACTGTGAAGGAGGAAAAAAAAAAACAAACCTTCCCTTAATCTAGTGGAACCCAGAGAAGAGGGTACGTGCACATCATTGTCCTCATGAATGGCCCTTTGGAGTTGTGTACTGCCCAGCCTGCCCAACTCTACTTGGCTGCCCTGAGTATCCAAGAAAGAGTTCATCCTTGCTTGGACCTGTAGTTCCTACCCTGAAAAGCTGTGGAATTTTCAGCAAGTCATGGCTCCTTTCTGGGCCTTACTATCCCCTTCTGTAAAATAAGTATGTGGGGCAAGATGAGAGAAATGTACCAGAACAGTAGTCCTTAACATTTTTTTGTAGCATCTCCTTAGAAAAATGCATGCACATTCTATCAAAATGTAGCCTGCATTTTCAGGGGACTCAGGGATCATTGAAGTCCATCATGAAGCTCAAAGGACCCCAGGCCAAGACTTTCAGTCTCCATCTGGATTCTGAGGTTGCTGTCTGCCAGATGTCATTGCCATGTTGTTTGGGGCATAGGTGTTCATAACAGTTAGCTGCTCACCCTGTGTTGAACTTCTTATCATAAAGTGCTCAAGTTTGTCTCTTAATGCTTTTTGCCCTGAATTTAATGGGCCAGCTAATCACTATAAGGAGGCCCAAACTCTGGCTTTAAAAGATTCTTGATATTTGGTGATGGTCAAGATTCTCTGGTAAAAAGAGCCAGGCTTTGAAGTCAGATAGATCTGAGTATACTGTCTATACTTCTTTTGCTGGCAAACCACTCAGCTTTCCCAAACCTCAGTTTCCCCTTCCAGGAAGTGCATTGTCATCGGGGCTAAATGCATTAATGTCCCTCAGGTGCCTAGCACAGGGCAAGTACTCAAAAATGCCAAGTTTTTATTAGCCTCACCCCCCACCTTGCTACCATAGCCATGAGCTTAGGTCCTCCTCTTTCCTGGAGGGAGGTGGAAAGAGGTCTTGGGGAAAAGCTCTCAGGAATGGGGAAGCCTATTTCCAAGTCATTAGTCCCCCAGTGTTGGGCTGCAGGATGGATTTTGATCAAGAGCGGGGTGACATTTGGCAAAAGTTGCTGATTAGGGATTGAATGATTAATCGTCATGACAACCGGGCTGGAGTAATGACAGGGATGCAATGGCGCCCTAGTTAAACACAAAGCAGCCCGTGAGCTGGGGCGGTAAATTACTAGGCATGTCACTGCTGTGCTTTTGGAGAAAGCGGCCGTGCGTTCCTAATGAGAGGTTAACTGTGTCCCCAAAGTAATTACAGCCGATTGAAGAGGTGGCTGGTAATTAGAGGATTAGCGGTGATGAGGCTCACCTGCATGGTTACCATAGTGATGGAGGGTGGGTGGGGTGGAGAGGCGAAGAGGGTCCAGACCCTTCCCCAAGGCAGGTGGCAGAGGCCTCTCTGATTGCATTAGCCTTGGTGTCCACCACTGATGGGACAGGCCCTGGGGAATTGGCAGGCAAGCTCTAAGGTTCTGCCTCTGTGGCTGGGTCTCAGTCTTTACATCTGCAAAATGAGGACTTGAGCCTATTCAAGAATATGGAATATGAAAGCTGGAATTCTGGAACATGTTGGCAGAATCCAAATAGTCTTAATTTGCCACCCTCCCCCACGCCTGACATTTCTGGGACCCAGGAAATCACACACAAATTCCTCTTCTAGTCTAAGTGATTCAGGTAAAGGGTCTGAGCATGGCCCTCCCTTTCCTCACCTTTCTAATTCCTACTTACACGAGTAGGAATTATAATGGTTCCTACTTTTGAGAGTTGTTGAACACAGTGAAATCATAAGAGCAGAACACTAGGACAATATTTGGCCCACTGCAAGAGCTCTACAAATATAAGTGGTTCCAATCGACTTTTCAAAGTCCTCTCCTCTCCATTGATCTGGGGTGGCTGGGAGCAGGGAGGGGACAGGGCCTCAGCCTTTTTCGGGGGAATGGACTGAGCCTCCCATAAGTGATAGTGGAGCACTATCCACCCGACTCTCACTAGGTACTTTATAGCTATTATTTCATTTGACCCATAAAACATTATTTTACCCTATTTTGAAAGGAGAAAAACCAAGGCTCCGAAAAGTTTAATACTAGCCCAGAGGCACACAGCCAGAGCCTAAGAAAGTCAAGATTTGAATCTAGGCCAGTCCAAATATCTCCAGCTTTGTATCTTGTCACAGACCCTCACATGGGCAGAGCCTTGGAGAGGAGTCTCCTTGAGATTGGCCAGAGCTTTGATGACATCATGGGGGCAGGTCATCGATTTTGACTACCCTTCGAAGTCTCAACCTGTCCCAGGGTCCGATGTGAGACGCTGGGGATTGAGGGGCTACAGTGAAGGCCCCAAACTGGTCCCCGGCTCAGCTGCTGGCGATGCCTGGCGTCCGGGCTGCAGACCTCTGAGAACCCACCGAGAGCAATGGCTTAATTATTCCATCCATAAATGATAAGGCCCGTTCATTTCTAGACTTTCATGACAAATTTATGACCTTATTTAATGTGCTCGCTGCTCGACCTTCCCTGAAATTTCAGGGAAACGGGGGCCCTTTCTGCAGGGCGCAGCCGGCAATTCTTGCTAGGTGGCCTCTGGGCCACGCCTCACACCCCTTCTCATCGCCCCTTCCCCCCAAAGCAATCAAGGCCTCAGCTCCCAGGTCTGGCCAGCCTGTTGCTGTTTGTAAGCCCATTTTTAATCTGCTCTCCTTTACTGCAGAGGCACTGGAGTATAAAAGGTAAGGGCAGGTACTCTGGAATCAAAAATACCTGGGTATGAATCCTGACTCTGCTACTTCTGAGCTACATGACCTTGAGCACGTATTTGACTCTGCTTTCTGCTTGTGAGGAAGGAGGACATGAGATAAAGCAAATGGGCAGGCACGGTGTGGGGCCTGCTCCTCCTGTCTGGAGGTTTTCACATAGAATTTTATTTGAGTTAATGATTTGGGGAGGCACTGTTTGGGGCCTGGAGACACTTAAGTGAATCACATCTTGAAGTAGACGGGGCCACCATGCTCTATTTCTGGTCTGAACAGAAGAGACTGCAAAAACGCTGGCTGCAGGAGCTCAGCTGGAGTGACCAGGAGTCTGGGTTCAAGTGTCAGTCCCACCTCCAGCTCTGGTATGGCCCATGCCTCACCCTGGGGCCTCAGTTTCCTAATCTGTCACTGGCCCCACCAAGGTAGCACTCACAGAGAGAGGTTCCAGCACAGGTGAGGAATGGCAGAAACACCTTTTTTTTTTTTTTTTTGACCAATTTCTGGAACCCAAACAAGGGCCCTCCAGTCCAGATGGCTGATAAACTCTGAAGTTGGGGATGAATGAAAGTCATAAGAACCACAGGACCTTGGAGCTGGCAGGGATTTCAGCCTTGAACTTCACAGGTGAAGACACTCATAACACAGCTGCCATGTATTAAGTTCTTTGCTGTATACCAGTCTTGCCCTTCACTCTCTTATTCAGTCCTTACGGCAAGCAAATATGAGCCAGGAGCAGCTCATCCCATTTTACAAAGAAAGAAAACAAAGTCTCAGAGAGGTACAAAGACTTGAACAAGGCCACACAGCGTCACCTTTCCAAGTCCTGGCTCTTTCCACATGGCTGCACCATGTGTGTTTGTGTGTTCACGTGTATTCCCATGTATGTGCATGTTTGTGTGAAGGTGCCCATATAAGGATGTGTGTACACATAGGCATGTGTGCACGCATGCAACATGCACGCCTTTGCCTATTATCTATGAAACACATCTGACTCCCTGACCAGTGAGTGCTCTTTTGCCTCATGCTTTTCAGCAAAACGCTAGTTGGAGAGGGGAGCCTTTCAGCTTGGAGAGTATCTGCATTCCCAGGTCTTTAGAAATTAACTTTAATTTGCATGCTCATTTGCATGAGAGAGCAGTCATTTCCCCTTCACAACCAGCCCCTAGCAGAGCCCAGTCTGGTCAGGGAACACCCATGCCAATCCCCTACGCTGCCCATAACACCACCATTAGTCATCCACTGGAGGTTTAGTTTCTGCAAAGTAGTTTCTTTACCCCCATTGTGTAGAACATGAAACTGAAGCTTAGGATTGCTTGGCCAGGGTCATGCTACCAGCATGTGGCAGAGCCAAGATCTGATTTTTAATACCAAAGAACTCCAAATTCAGTGCTCTTTCCACAGTTTCATCTTGCCTCCAGCCTCAAGGTAGACACAGAGGCATGGGCAAGTCAGGAGGGGGTTCGGGGAAGAGGAGATGGAGCAGGTAGAGAGGGGACTGTATGTGTGCGTGTGTGTACGTTACAAGTGCATGGGTGTGTTTAAAAATCCCTTCAACAAAATAACTCAGAGCCTTCTATGTTTCAGTCACATAAACAATGACAATAATAATGACATAGCAAATGTGTATCCAGTATTTGCACCAGACAAGTGCATTCAATCAACTCATTTAATCCTCACAATAATCCTATGAGATGGGGAAGGTTAGCATCTCATTTTACATAGAGGACAAAGAGATGAAGTAACCAGCTCAAGGTCACCCAGCTGGTACGTAGCAGAGTCAAGATTCAAACCCCAGCCATCTAGGCCCAGAGTTCATGGACTCAACCTTTACCACTCTTTGGTTGGGAGACCTTGGCAAGGTATTGTGAGGCTTCCAGCCTGATAAGCACACATGATGGCACATGTGCATGTTGTACATGTGTGTACATGTGTGTTTGCATGCACATGCATATGTGTTTCATATATGTATATGTTTGCATGAAAATGCCTATGAGTATTTCAGGTTGTGGTATACCTATGTGTGAGTGTGCACATATGTATATCTGAGTGTGTATGCACGGGCCTATAAGAGGCTGGGAAATCTCAAGTTAGTTCCACTACCAATTGGTCCAAGAGAGCCCTATGAAGGCCAGGGTTACACAAGGAGGAGATGGGGTGGACTTTGCGTAGTCAGAGCCTAAGAGTAGTGTTTCCTGAATCAGGGAGAAAGGGACTCTTCAGCTGTATATACTTGTCACCCTGGCCTCCAGGAGACATTAATACATCAGCAAATTCCAAATGTAAATAGGGCAATCAGGCCCGAAAACACAGACATTCATCACCCAGATACAAATTACACTGCTGGCCTTGATGTAATTACTGGAGTTTAGCTCAATGCATTGAACCATTTCCACCCTGCACCCCTGCACATTGTTTTGTGTTGGTGTCCTCCCCTAAGAAGTCCCCATCATCTGACCCCACAGGGTCTCTCTGGCCACAGTCAAGGGTCTCCAGCAGTCTTAAATAGCTACTAAAACAAAAGGCACCTGGGAACCTTGTGCTTTGATGGCCAAATTCCAAAGGTCACTGAGCAGATATTCCAGCTTTGCAGTGACCTGCTGCTGGGTGACCCTGTGTAAGTCACTCACCCTTTCTGAGTCTCAATTTCCTCTTCTATCCAGAAGAAAGAACAATACTATATTGTGTTAGAGTCTTTGAGCTTTGTAATCAGAAGGACTTGGGTTTAAATCACAACCTGACCACTTGAGAGTTGGGAGACCTTGGGAAACTTTCTTCCCCATTCTTAATCTCAATTTTTTACCTATAAAGTTAGTGTAATATTGGCTATCTAGTGGGGTTATTGTGAGGAAAGAATGAAATAATATTTTTTTATTGATGAATTTAACTCATTCACATTTATTGTGATTACATTATATATATATATCATCACTATATCAAAAATATATACCCATATACAGGGTGGCAATAAAGTGGACATCTATATCTTTATCTTTTATATATATTTATTATAGAATTATGTGACTATGTGGTTAGATTCTTTCTTGCCACATTGTGTTTCCTAGTTATCAGGGTTCTTTCCCATGGCTGTTGTCATCTATTATTCCAAAACTTAGTGACTTAACTAAGAAAGATTTTAGTATCTCAGGTTTTGTGGGTCAGGAACCTGGGGGTAACTTAACTGAGTGGCTTTGGGATGATGTCTCTCATAAGTTTGCAACTATGATCCTGGCCAGGGTTACAGCCATCTGAAGGCTTGCCTGGGCCTGGAGGATTTGCTCTTCCAGGTGTCTTCTTAGTTTCTACCCCAGGGATCTCTTTATAGGGCTGCTGAAGTGTCCTCATGATGTGATGGCTGGCTTTGTCTGGAGAAAGTGATCTAAGAGAATAAGACAGAGGCTGCAGCATCTTTAATGACCGAGCCTTGGAAGTCACAGCTATCACTTTTTTTTTTTTTTTTTTTTTTTTTTTTAGATATTATCATTTTTTCATCCTGGGTAGAGTGCTATGATATCATAGCTCTTAGCCACCTGAAACTCCTGGGCTCAAGTGATCCTCTTGCCTCAGGTTACTGACTAGCTGGGACTACAGGTACCCACTACAACACTCAGCTAATTTTTCTATTTTTAGTAGAGACAAGATCTCAGGTCTTGCTCAGGTTATTTATTTGCTTCAGCCTAGGATTACAGGTATGAGTCACCGCACCTGGCCACAAGCTATCACTTCTGAACTTGAAGCCCGGCTATAACACCTGTCTTACGTTGAACAATAATATGTGTCTAAGTCACCTAGCCCAGGAACTGGGAGAAAATCATTAATTCCTGTGACCCCAGTGCACAGCACAGTACCTGCAACAAAATAGGTATCAACAATAATGGCATGGCAAGAAGAGAAACAGTAAAATCTGGTCTCCTCTCACCAGTGCCATTTCCTAAAAACCAGTGGCCCAGTAGCTATTTACACGCCCACTTCATTCACCAACTCAGGCCTCAGCTCAGGATGAGCTGAGCCATACAGGACCAGGAGCCCTCACCTTCTTTGAGGCAAAGAGGAAAGTCTAGATCAAAGGCATTTTCCAGGCCTGTCTTTTCCTAACTCTACATTGATCAGTAATTAAACGCAGCCTCCAATTACTGTAACGTTTGGCGAGACACCAAGCTCGTGTAAAATCTTGCAGTAAACATCTGCTTTATAAATTGCCTCTCTCCGTGCAGTGCTCCAGCGGAGTTCTTGAGGGTTGGGGAAGAGAGAGAAGCAGACAGCCTGGTAAAGGGGGAGAGATTAGGGAGGGAGACACAACGTGGGGGGCGCAGGGGCTTTTCTTTCAAGAAGTAGTGATATGCGAAGGGCCTATTCCCTCCTTGGGGAGTCCTCACCACCCTCCAAAGTAGAAGACCAGAACTAAAAGTAGGGCTGAAGAATCCTTGTCTCTTTGGGGATTGTGCCAAAAGCTGCACCCATATCTAACACAAATTACTTTTGTATTGCTTTTTATTTTTCCAAAACCTATAATATCCCACCCGCTTGCCATTTATATTAAGAGAGAAATATTAAGATTAATTTGCTGGGGCGCCCGTAGCTCAGTGGCTAGGGTGCCGACCATATACACCTAGGGTGGTGGGTTTGAACCTGGCCAGGGCCTGCTAAGCAACAATGACAACTGCAACCAAAAAAATAGCTGGGCGTTGTGGCAGGGCCTGTAGTCCCAGCTACTTGGGAAGCTGAGGCAAGAGAATCGCTTAAGCCCAAGAGTTTGAGGTTGCTGTGAGCTGTGACCCAATGGCACTCTATCCAGGGTGACAACTTGAGACTCTGTCTTACAAAAAAAAAAAAAAAAAAAAAAAAAGATTGATTTGCTATAGCAGTAGCCCCCATAAAGACTGAGCTATCCTCCAGACTGCAGAAGAAGGGGGAGGGTCTATGGTTTCCATCTCCACTATACACACTGTCCCCTGAGCCAGAAATGAGCCTATGTACCCCATGACCCCTCAGCGTCTTGCTCAGGGAGGCCACAGGAAAGGGACATCCCCAGGACTGGAGTTCAAATGAAACTGGGCCAAAGCCTGGCTCAGCTCACATGGCACTTTGGGCAGGTGACTTTGCCTTTCTTGGCCTCTGTTTTCTGTACCTGTGAGATGGGAATAAAACTAAACTACCCTTGGAGGTTTGGGAAGGATTATTGGAGTCACAGAAGGTAGGGCAGAAGGAACTCTGAAGCTAGACAGGCCTGCTGCTTGGGCAAAACGATTTGTCTCTCTAGTCCTGAGGTTTCTCTTCTGAAAGTGGAAAGGTAAGGATATTACCTCAAAGAAGTTCTATGAGGCTTAAACTGAATGCACTGCACTGTGGGCACTGAATAAATGCTAGGTATTGTTGTCATTGTTACTAGGCAACAGAAAATGCTCAATAGATAAAGTTTTTTCTTCTGTTCCAGGGAACTAGGATCTTCCGGGGCCTGTTGGGTACTCACCCCCGGGAGGGCAGGGCTCTACCCCTTAATCAATACATTCTTCCTGGGCACATGACTGGGCTTCTCCTGTGAAGACAGTTTGATTGATCTTCCATTCCCACAACTGGTATCACTGTTTGCTCTCCAGCCTGTTTGTTCACCCAGGGTTGGAGGAGATTGAGGTTATAGTGAGCTCTGATTGAGCCACTGTACTCTAACCTGAGCGACAGAGTGAGACCCTGTTTCTAAATTAATAATTTTTAAAGAGGTTGGATGTTTGTCAATAACAGTGGCATACCAGGTGAAGTTTTATTCCAGTGAACCTGTCAGCTCAAGGCAACACACAGGTGCTCTAATGAGTCAAAATGTGGTAGAATAAGAACAATCGCTCACCTGTACCAGGTGTCAGGCACTACCTAAATGTTTTCCTGTGTATCGGGTATTGACTTATGTGCCGTTCCCAGCCTCCAGTGAGATGGGTGCTAGGAAACTGAGCCTCAGAGAGGTCAAATGGGCTCCACAGCTGCTGAGTCTTTGAATTCAGACTGCCTTGTTCCTGCATCTGGGCCCCTAAGTCTGACATTAAACTGCAAACAAGCCATTGTTTTTATTAATAACTACTTACCTGTGAATCAGGGTTTTCTTGACACTGGGCAACCAAACTCATAGAGAAAGAAACTGGATGTACCATGATAAATGTTTGAGATGATGGATATGCTAATTACCCTGATCTGACTACTATACATTATATGTATGGAAACATCACTATGTATCTCTTAAAAATGTAGAATTATCATGTGTCAATTAAAAAATAAAATAAAATAAAAAATAAGTCAATACCAAGAAAAAGAAGGAAATTAGATGAGAAGATGATAAAAGACAGTAGCTGTCATCCCTAACTCCTGATTTTAAATGTTAATGTCTGTCAAAGCACCTTCATTGTTTTTCCTAAGTGACTTTATGAATAAATGTATTATATCATTTAGCTTTCCTTTGGTTGCAAGTGATAGAAAACCCAACTGACTGGAGCAAAATGGTTTCTGCAACAACTACAACAAAAAACTCCAGAGAATGGTTCTGGCTTCAGGTACAGTGTGATTCAGGGGCCTTCTCCCCATGTCCCCAGGGTTCAAGTTTTCAACATCAGGTGGCCCACCTTTCATAGTATTGGTTTCATTCTTAGGCTCTGAAGGTGTCCTCTGGGCACTCTGGGCTTACCCTCCTCCTCTCCTCTCCTTCCAGGATCAAATACAGAGCAAAGGGAACTTCTCTCTCTCCATACTTTTCAGGAAAGTGTCAAGATTGACTAATCCCCACTGGTCGCAATCTGGATGTTTACCTGTGGCCAGAGGATGCCGTAGGCATTAGGTTCAAAGGATGCTTTAGGCTTTGGGTCTGTGCCCACCTCTGGTGCTGGGGAGGAGGATGAGAGCGAGGGCAGTGATGATTCCCCTGACAGAAGGTCAGGGTGTTGTTGCCACAAGAAGGGGAGAGAGGATCCAGGACAGAGAGGGCTGAGAATATCCACTGGGTATAAATGTCCACCCTGTTGCTATCCTACACATACTGGGTTTCACCATGAGATTTCATTTGTAACTGAATTGCACCCCTAAAATCCATTTGAGACCACTGGTCTACATTTTAAATAGCTTTATAGACCCTGGTACAGGGACAGGCATTAACTCACTAAGTGGGACAGCGTATGAAGGTTTGTCTGGATAGATAATAATAATCTATAATGATAAAGCTAGTATTTGCTGCAAGCTTGCTTTGTATATTCTATTAACACCCAATTTTGCTGCAGAGGAAATTGATACTCGGAGAGGTTAAGCGACTTGCCTAATGTCACCCAGCTGGTCAAGGAAAGCTTGGGAACAAAAACCATATCTGCTTGACACCAAGACCAATATATGTTTGTTAAAAAAAGTGTATTATATTTTTATATTTACAGACATAATGGTTATTGTAAAAAAAATCTGAACAATAGAGAAGGATATAAAACATTAAAGCACCTCCCTCAGGTTCACATTTTAAGAGACTTAAATTTCTAAATTATAAGTAAAACTGCCCACAGTAAAACGTAAAACTAGCACAAAAGTAAAACTAGTGAATGAAGAGTGAAAATCTCCTGTTCTGCGATTTCCCTGGAGAGGACCTATGTGAACAGATTTTTGTGCAACTCTGTCCACATACATTCATATACGAGGTTGGACGATTAAATCCATGAATTTATTCTAGAAAAAGTGCTACATACCTCGTTGCTGAATACTACTACAGTCAACTCTGAAGTACTCCCCTCGGGAAGCTATGTACCAACACCAGCACCTAGCCCATCCTTTAAAGCAACTTTGGAACTCTTTCTCTGGAATGGCCATCAGAGCTGTCATCATACGAGGGCTGACAATTATATTCCCGAACTCATCCTAGAAAAAGAGCTAGAATGAATATCACTATGGTCACCAGAGGGCCAAGGGGAGTACTTTGAAGGTGACCGTTCAAGTACCATTCAAGCCAGTGATATTCAGCAATGAGGTATGTAGCACTTTTTCTAGGATGAGTTTGCAAAGTTAATCGTCTGACCTGCAATGTATATGCTTTCTTCTACCTAAGTGGTAGCACATTACAAATTGTCCTACAACTTGCTATATCCTCTCAGTAATATCTCATGTATTAATACTTTCTTTTCTATTGGTCCACTCAGGATGACCTTGTTCTTTTTCCTACTGGCATAGTACTCCACTCAAAAGCCATATTATCATTTATATTTAAAAAATGTTTAAAAACATGGTCAAGCTCTGTCACCCAGGCTGGAGTGCAGTAGTGTGATCATAACTCACTGTAGCCTCAAACTCCTGGTTTTAATCAATCCTCTTCCTTCAGCTTCTGGAGTAAGTGGGACTACCGGTGAGCACCATGACACCCAGCTAATTTTTTACACTTTTTGGTAGTGATAGGGTCTTACTATGTTGCCCAGGTTGGTCTCAAACTGCTGGCTTCAAGTTCCCAAGTGCTGGGACTGTAGGCAGGAGACACTGTGTCCAGTCCTATGCTTTTTTTTTTTTAAGTTGCCATAATCATCCTTGCACCTTTCTGTTTGCCCATTTAGATGGACAGCCAGTGTCTATGCTCTAATCACCTGCTACACTTCCCTCACCTTCTAGTTTGGCTTTTGCACCAATCCCTGCTTTGGGAAGGTTCCATGGGGCTAGCCCTGACCACTGGTGAGGGGTGGGGCACAAAGTGGACCTCCCCTCCTCATGCTCTAGCAACTTGTGCTCTGGCTCAGAGTTCTCAGCATCTCTCCATAATGAGATAATTTACATTTTCTGTTATTTTTTTTTTCTTTTTCAGCAGAAAGGGGATACTTAAAGTGAAATATCTCCTGCTGCACCGTTAACAAGGATTCATAAAAGTGAACTGTTCACCTTGTCTGTTGGCGGGCAGTTATGAAAAATAACTAGCACACGGAGGAACACTGCTCCTCACATCTAATGTTATCTGTTTGGTGGTGTGAACAGGGCGGGAGCTGCCTGGCCTCCTCAACCGTGCCACTGGGAGCCTGAAGGGCCTGCATAAGTGGGGTGCCCATACCCAGGTGAGAGACCAGGTCAAAGTCAATGTAGAAGACCCATCCCTTGGTGAAGAAAAAGCTGCCTTGCCTTATTTATTTATTTAGAATCCTGCTTGGTCACACTGGGTAGAGTGTCATGGCCTCATCATAGCTCACAGCAGTCTCAAACTCTTGAGGTCAAGTGATTCTCTTGCCTCAGCCTCCTGAGTACCTGAGACTACAGATGGCTACAATGACACCTGGCTAGTTTTTCTATGTTTAGTGGAGATGGGGTCTTGTTCTTGCTTAGGCTGGTCTGAAACTCCTGAGCTCAAAAACTCCACCAGCCTAAGCTTCCCTGAGTGCTGGGAATACAGGCATGAGCCATTATGTTCAGCCTTTAAAAAAAAAATTTTAAGAAGTTACCTAATTGCAGTGGCACACACCTATAGTCCTAGCTACTTGGGAGGTTGAGGCAGGAGGATCGCTTGAGCCCAGAAGTTGGAGGTTGTAGTGACCTGTGATCACACTACTGCATTCGAATTTGGGTGACAGAGTGCGACCCTATCTCAGAACAAACAAACACACACCATCTTTGAGAGCATGGCTTGAATACCACCTCTTCTAAGAAACGCTCCCAAACCAAGGTCTTCACTCAATCATTCAACAAACACATACAGTCTCTTACTATATGGCAGGCCTATAAGGCACACAGAGGTGACCTAGTCATGGCCCCTGCATTCTATATTGGAAAAGATAGACAGGCAAACAGGAACCTACACTCAGGGCAAGGTATGCTCCAATAGGGGATGCTTGAGGACTGTGGGGGCCAAGAAGCAGTCCACCAGCCCAGCCTAAGCAGTGTGGCTTCTCAGAGATGGCTCCCTGGAGGGCCTGATGCCTGTGCTTAGAGCCTAGGGAGCACAGGGTGAGACAGATGGAGTCCAGGACGAAGGTCATGTCACAACAAAAGAACAGCATGTGCAAAGGTCCAGAGGCAAGGAGAGAGCAGCGGGGGGCGGGCTGGGCATGTCAGAGGACCACATGGAGCCCATGGTCAGAGAGGTGGGAAGCTGAGTGGTGGCTGGCCATGAAGGGCCCTGCAGGCCCTGCTCAGGAATAGGAGCTTCATGGAGGCTGACATCTCTGGATGGTGGTATTTGGTGGTGAGTTTTACTTTCTTCTTTGAAATTCTCTCTAATTTCTTAATTTTCCTATAGTGAATTATAAAATAATTCACTTTGTAATAAAAATTTCTAAATAACAATAAAAATTACTGCAGAAGAAAAGGATATAATGGTGGTAGCAATAGCAGTGGTAGTACTGGTAGTATTGGTAACAGTGGTGGTAGAGAATGGCAATAATAGTAACAGTGGTAAAAGTGATAGTGAGAGTAGCAATAGTGGTGGTAGAGACAGTAGTAACAGTGGAAGTAATAGTGATGGTAGTAATTGCACCAATTGTGGTAGTAATAGCAATAATGGGAACAATGAGGATAGTAATAGTGATGGTAGGGGTAGAATAGTGGCAGTAATAGTGGTGGTGACAATAATAGTAATTGTGGTAGCAATAGCAATGATGGGAGTACGCCAAGCACAATGGCTCATGCCTATGATCTCAGCTCTTTGAGAGGCTGAGATGGTAACATTGCTTGAGACCAAAAGCTCTAGACCAGCCTGGACAACAAACAGAGAACTTGTCTCTTAAAAAAAAAATCAGCCAGGCATGGTGGTGTGTATCTGTAGTTCCAGCTACTTGGGAGGCTGAGCCTGGAGGATTGCTTAAGCCATCAGTTCCCAAACCTTTTTTTTTCTTTTTTAGACAGAGTCTCACTATGTCACTCTCCGTAGAGTGCTGTGATGTCACAATTCACAGCAACCTCAAACTCTTGGGTTCAAGCGATTCTCTTGCCTCAGCCTCCTGAGTAGCTGGAACTACAGGCGCCCGCCACACACCTGGCTATTGTTTTTTGGTTGCAGTTGTTGTTTAGCAAGCTCAGGCAGGGATTGAACCCACCGGCCTTGGTGTATGTGGCCAGTGCCCTACTCACTGAGCTATGGGCGCTGAGCCAGTCCCCAACCTTTTTGATACCAGGGACCAATTTCATGGAAGATAATTTTTCTACAGACTAGACAGTAAGGGTACAGGGGGATGGTTTCAGGATGATTCAAATGCATTACATTTATTAGGCACTTTATTTCTATTATTATTACATTGTATGAAATAATTATACAACTCACCATAAGCAGAATCAGTGACAACCCTGAGCTTGTTTTCCCACAACTATACAGTCCCCTGCAACTGGGCACGGCGAGTCTGGGGAGAAAAGACTCCAGACATCTCTGGCCGGTGGGATCTGCCTATGATCATCCCTTTGAGGATACAGGGAGCCAGCAAGGGACTTCTGGACCCCAGGAGGAGGACAAAAACAGTGGAAAACTGGCAAGTGGCTGTGTGTTCGATCAACCTAATCACACTGGCAACTGTGAGTACAAGCAGCAGTGAGACTGCAAACTGGAAAGGCCTTACCTGTGAAATTTTTTTTGGCGTTCTTGGACTTGGCGCTCAGTTGAGCTGCCTCGGGGAAAGCTTGAGCAAAAGTGTGGAGAACATTGGGCATTGTCTGGGGCCCCAAAATGAGCCACTGAGCTGGGCTCAGTGAAAGCCATTGTGTGAAAAAACTGCTCCGGCAAGCTCCGCCCTCAGGGTCCCAGAGCAAGGATCGGGCAGGACAAAGTACCTAGTGACTGAGCAGATTAAAGGCGGGGACTGAACTGCCTCACAGCCCTAATCCTTAGGAGCAGAGTGAGATGGTTTTGGCACACTGGAACCTTGGGCTGTTGCCTTGGGTAGAGTGCCCTGACGTCACAGCTCACAGCAACCTCAAACTCCTGGGCTTGGCGCCGCCCAGACCTCCATAAGAGGTGTGCAACGACCCCCGACCGGTGACCTGCACTCACCAGGGCTCCACATTCCCTGACCAGGAACTGCGGGAGCCACGCAACCCTGCGTCCCTCCTCCTGTGTCCTCCCAGCCTCCACACTAGCTCATCCATCTGACAAGGGACTCTGGTAGCTGCGTGCCCTCTGGAGCCCTCCCTGCCTCTGTGCAGAGCCCTTCTCCTGGCCAGAGACTGCTAGAGCCTTGGGTTCTCTGTGCCAAAGTCACTGGGCGCCAGGCACAGAGAACCGTGAGCACCACCCCCAGCCCTGTTGCTGAATCCGGGTGTGTTGCACACTGGAGCTGCTTCCACAACCAGAACTCCCTAACTAGAGCAGCCCCAGAGGAATACACAGGGTCACTCCCTACAAAGATCCAGCAACAATAGAGTGATCCCGCTGGGGTCTAATCTTAAAGAGACACCTCCCCAACTCTGAGGACGGCCAGAGGCAACAGTGAAAAGCAATCATGAGGCGAAATCAACAGAAAAACTCTGGCAATATGAATAATCAGAGTAGATCAACTCCCCCAAGGATCAATGGGGCAGACACAGCACAAGACCCCATGCACAAACAAATAGCTGAGATGTCAGAAATCGAATTCAGAATCTGGATAGCAAATAAGATCGAATTAGAATTCCAAGCAGTAACCCAAAAGATATCTCAAGAATTCAATGGATTCAAAGAGCAAATGACCAAAGATTTTGACACATTGAGACAAGAAGTTGCAGCCCTCAAAGATCTGAGAAACACAGTAGAATCCCTTAGTGACAGAATGGAGCAAGCAGAATAAAGGATTTCTGACATTGAAGACAAAGCTTTCGAACGCTCCCAAACCCTCAAAGAGGAAGAGAAATGGAGAGCAAAAACAGACCACTCTCTCAGAGAGCTCTAGGATAATTCAAAGAAAACCAATATTCGTGTTATAGGGATCCCCAAAAACGACGAAGTGGCTTCACAAGGCACAGAGTCTCTTCTCCATGAGATTATGAAGAATTTTCCAGACATGCCAAGATATTCTGAAATTCAGATAACGGACAGTTTCAGAACTCCAGCACGACTCAACCCAAGTAAGACATGCCCCAGACACATCATAATCAATTTCACTAAAGTTAATATGAAGGAGAAAATTCTGAAAGCAGCCAAATGAAAGAAAACCATCACCTACAAGGGCAAGAATATTAGAATAACTGCAGATCTCTCTGCTGAAACCTTTCAAGCTAGAAGAGGATGGTCATCAACTTTTCATCTCCTAAAACAAAATAACTTTCAACCCAGGATTCTGTACCCAGCTAAACTGAGTTTCATTTATGATGGAGAAATTAAATACTTCAATGACATTCACATGTTGAAGAAATTTGCCATAACTGAACCAGCTCTCCAGGATATTCTCAAACCTACCCTCCATAAAGAGAGTTCAATTATAATTCATTACTTTAATCTATTTACCAAAAAAAAAAAAAAAGAAGACAGGAAACAGAAAGGAAGAACAGAATCGTGGCCCATCCGAGGAGGAACAGAGGAAGAAGCAGAGGCCTGGGATCTACTCAGGGACAGAGGCGAGAGCATGTCCCAGGAACAGGAGCTGAGGCAGCCAGGCCTCGTATGTTAGGATCACCAAGTTATGGAACAATCCAGCATCACCGTGGCCTACTGTGCTTTCCTGTCTGCCCCTGGACAAAACCATGGCTAATTTGGTGTTTACTCACAGTCCTGGGACGACCTGTGGCGGAATGTAAATCGCAGGTGACTGCGGTTCACGTCCTCGATGGGAATGGCCACCTTCAAGAATCAAAACAGGAGGTTAGGCGCCCGGACCGACATCCACTGGCATCCACAGCTGTACTCAGGGGGACATGTCGGGCACAATATAAACACCTCCACTGTGCCGAGGTGGAAATACTGCCTATCTAGTCCCCTACATGATTTTTCCAAAGGCACTTTAAGCAAAATAATCTTGTAAAGGATGCCGGTTGCACTCTGAGACAGCTGGAATTTTTTCTAAATGCTCTGATCCTTATTGTTAAAATTCGATTTTTAAAAGTTGCCGTGTCTGTTTTTCGCTCCGGCAAGGAGGTGTTTATATTCCCTCTGCAGCTGCAGTGACCTGCCCGCAGCTACAGCAAGAAAGCTTTCTTGTCACATTACAGTAAAAGAAGAAAGACCTGAGACAAGCTGCCTGTAAGCAAAGACAGCCCCTAATTCTCACAGCTAACATCTGTATTCCACAGCCAACCCCTGGCCTGGTTTTCAAATATTCAAGCTCTTGGCAGTGTTTGGAGGCACTGCCCAGGGCTGGTGTGGAGGTATATGCAGGTTGCATTATGAAGTGCACAGAGTCAGGGCCCCAGCACCAGCTGCACGTCCTGCCGGCTCTGGGTCTTTCTGTTCGGTGCACAGGCAGCATGCCACACACAAAACAGACCTGGGAAGAGAAAGATGATAGCTAGCTAAAAAGACTCTCTCATTTGTCTCCACGAAAGTCCTGTTTTTATATCTAAAAGGAGATGAGTCAATGTATTCCAAGAAATGCCAGCGTGATTCCTTAGCAACCTGGATGACTTTGTCAGGAGAGCCGTTCTGCCAGCTTCCAGCAGCTCCGGGGCCGGCCGGGTAGGAGGTGGGGATTTCCTTGGGATACAAATGAGCATTGCGTAATCAACCCAGTGATAAGATGACCATGTAAATACCTTAACGGTCTCAAACCAGCGCGGCTGTTTTACTTGGTAGTAAATCACAGATTTGTACTCGGAAATGGCTTCATCACCAGCACCCGGGAAAATCACATGCTTTAAAAGAAGACATAAAGAATTCACGTAAGACCTCACAGAAGACCTGACACCACCATGTATCTCCCACCATGTATGTACGCCAGGACAGATACACACACCCCAGAAACACTGACGAGCCCCACTGCAAATGGAACGTGTTCCCAATTTTAGATCTCGAGGGTTCCAATCCTCACCTCTAAAAACCTTAACATTAGGACCCGTAAGAAATTATCTGATTCATCCCCGTAAGTCTAGAATGAGGGGCTAAGGATCAAAAGGAAGGAAAGGGGGCAACCTTCCCCTCCCAGTCGTGTCTGTACTGCTGGTGTGACTGCTAGACACTTAAGCCTGGGGTTTATCACAGCAAGTAAGACCCCGTGACGTAGTTGGGCAAAAGGGCAGTGAAGACCACAGGAAACCCTGAGATGGGCCAGCTGCCAAGACCAGGGCACACCCATCCCCAGAAGGCAAGCCAGAGAGAGGAAAGCAAGAGGCCACGGTCAGCCTGAGAAACAGGTCACTAAGCCCCTCCGCGACGCTCTGCACCCTGTAGCAGAGGCAAGGTCAAGGCTTGCAAAGTGAAATTTAAATGCTACAAATTAACCTTCACAGCAGGAAATACCTCCAGGCGTTTCCCATCTTCGTCATAAACAGACACTGTGACCTCAACGTTCTTCGCAGTGGTCTTGCTTCCTTTATCAAAATCTCCTTGGACTAGTGTTACGTAGATATCATTCCTTACGTCACCTGGGGGGGAGGAAAATCCACACCTTTAACCCAATCCCTTATTCACAGTATTGGCCATGAGTTTTGTAAGATTGTTTATCTACTACACTTCCTAGCCTTGCTGAATATCACAAATGCTGTATCAGAGGATTAAGAAATATTTGCAACAAAACCGTCTCAGCACAACAAAAGCAATATTTCACCAACATAAGATTTGCTGGAAAGAAGAAAAATTTCAAAGCCTCAAATTATGTGCTTGGTTCCTCATCTGGGCAGAGGACCCTCTACACCTCTGTGAACAGCCGACGCCTGGGGGAGCTTGAATGGTGTTGGTAGGGCTGCCCAGACCCGTCCCCTCCCCAGCGTCCATGGCCCATCTCACCCAGCACCCTGATCCCAGGTTCTACTGCTGGATCCTCGGTAGCCAAGGACTAAGGCCCCACCCGGATGACAGCGGGCAGCACCGGCCTCCGCTGCCTTCTACTAAAAGGCATGATTCCAAGGGTTGAATGAAAAGCTGCTGAGAATTAGAACCATGAGCCTAGGATCAGGGAAGAAAGGTGGGTCCAGGGAGGAACTTTCTGTTGGCTGTTTTCACAAGCAGCTGTTGGGATCCCAAATAGGGGGCCAAAGAGAGACCAGAGTGGACATGTGCATGGGACGTGAGATGGGGCTTTAACTGGGTGGAGAGAGATAAGAAATGAGCTCAAGATGCTCCTTGCTACTGAGAACATAGGAAGCCCCTGGTAACGGTCCTACTGGGAAAACTTCACAAGCTTCGTTAGCAACATGATTTAGTGGCCTCCTCACCACCAGTGACTGCGCCGCTGCTGCCAGCCTGGCCACCTCCCAGGCCGTGACCACCTGCTCTCCCACAGGAGCCGAGAGGAGGTTCTGGGGAGAGCAGACAACAGCCCTAAAGAACAAACATCCCTTCAAGAAGACAGCCTCTCTTTGCTCTCTTGTTTTTTCTTTTGCTTTTTTTTTTTTTTAATGTTCTATTTTGACTTTTAACATACTTAGCTATTAAATTCAGCTTCCATTTAAAAATGATTATTATAATCATCCCAGTGGGTTGCTACACAGCCTCAGTGACTCACTCGCTGATGGTGACCTCAAGAGATGGCTGACGGAGTGGGGGCTGGAGGCAGGAGGCAAGGCTGCCCGACCCAGACCTGTCACTCATTTGCTGTGTGACCCTGGACAGACCACTTAACTCCTGGGCTGCCCACAACCTGACAACCTCATCGGTAAGACAGGGGCTTCTGTGCAGTCTCTCGACCTGAAAAGTCTATCAAGGCACCAAGCCACCATCAGAAAGGGCCACAGCAGCGTCCTAAAGGCCTCACCAGCCAGAGAACTAACACGCGCTGGGCACGGCCAGCTGACTAAACCCAAGGTCACCTATGGGGCCTTCTCGGGAAGAAGACCTCACTCACGGTGGGGGAGCCCCACAGATGGGTGCTCACCAAACGCCCTCTGCAAATGCCTCCCTTAGTTACAGGGACCTCGTTCCAGGGAACTGGAAGCAGACTGGAGTGGACCCCTGGTGCCCCCCATCAGGGGAAGGGGCTGAACCCTTCAGGAAGATTCTAAGGTTCCAGGGACACAGAGAGAAGAAAATCCAGCCACAGGATGACAGCACACGCTGTCCCACTGTCGGAAGAAGAGGCATATCCCTTGAGACAGCCAATGAGATGAGGCTGTTCCAGGGTCTGCCAGACAGAAAGTGGGCTCTGATGGGAAACCCCACATGCTGTCCAGCCCACAGCCTGGTCAGTGATCACACAGCCCACCCAGAACACAGGTGGCTCCCTCAAGCTAGACCACCTTCCTGTGAGACTCCAACCCTAGGACTTAGCACTTGGAACCTGCCAGAACGATGGTCAGCTATGTGATCTCCCCCAGCTCCAAGGGGACGTGATCTAAGAGCTCTGACTTAATTTTTAAGTCTATCAATTTTAAGGGAAACATGGTCAGCCTGATCTGGAAGTTTCCTGGGCTTCCCTTCAAGCATGAGGATGTCCTTAAGATGTCGAGATAAATACATGTTGTCAATGGCCCCATCGTCGTTTATAAATTTGCATCCCGAATCCAGATGCAATGACAACTGTGTGAACTAGTCCCCTTCATTAATCAGCCTAATTAACGCACCAGGGCCAGAGCAAGGCCTACATGGTAACTAATACTCGGGGGACAGGTACCAGGTACACACCTTGGCCCCTTTCCGACCCTCCTTCCTTCCTCCAACTAGATGTCTACCAGGCACATGTTGCTGGTGTCTCTGCCTCCCCACACCCCTTGCAGCTGGGGGGAGCTGACCCACGGAGGGGTCCATGTGGCCCAGGTGCATATTTACAGCTCCCTCCACTGGGTGATGCACAACCATGCTGGGGCTTCCGCACCACCTATGGCGAGCTCAGCCCTCTCCTCTGGCCAGAGTGTGGGCGTGGAGCTGCTGACCCGCGTCATGCTCAGACCCGCTTCATGCTCAGCAGCCGGCTGTGTCCATGTCGTGCTCAGAGGCCCTGACCAGGTCAGTTCTTACCTGGCATGATGATTTCGGGAAACCCTGTCTTGCGGGCCACAGCCGTGGTCCTGTCCACCAAATGAGGAAACTCTTTTCGAACCTGATGGATATCTCCAGGAAGTAATTTCAGTGTTACCCACAGACCTAGAAAAACAATGGATGCTTTGTGTCACATTTTATCCTAGACATGATTAGAAATTTTCACAAAACCAATGTGATGATAATTTTGAATTCACAATTAAACGTCTTGAGAGCAAAGGAGGAATCCAAGCATCAGCCACTCCAGGCGAGTGTCAGGGTCCCACCTGACTGCTGTGTGGGACCGGGCAGCAAAGTGAGGACTCCACAGGAGCCCCAGGGACGTCTGGCAGGACTGGAACTCAACCACGGAGAGGAGGTGAAGACCAGGGTGGAGGCTAAATTGACAGAACACAGGGAGCAGGGGTGAGTGAGACGAAAGGCAGTTTGCAGAGATGGCGCTGCCACAGCACACCCACTAGCAGGTGCCAGGGTAACTCTCCCTGGCCTGGGAGGAATGTCATGGAGCTGCCCTGAAGGGGTGGCATGCAAAGCAGGCAAAGAAAGAAGACAATCCCAGAGCATGAGCGGGAGGCTCCCCCACGCTCAGAGTTCACACAGGGAAACAGAAGCCGGGGAGGACGGGGAGACCAGGCAGGCGGCATCTTCATAACCAAATGCACCAAACATGCCCAAAGGAAGCAGACAGTCTGCACGGAGCCAGCAGATCGCCCCATGCAGCTGACAAGAGGGTTCTGGCGGGAGAGCAAGATGAGCACTTGCTCCGGGTCCCAGAGAGGAGGACCAGGTGCCCGAAGGGAGACAAAGACAAGGCCAGAGGAAGATCAGAGAGAGCAGAAACCAGAAGAGGAGGGAGGAGCCGATGTACAGAGACAGACGTATTGTTCTAGATAGAACTGGGTTTTGGTGCTTCCTTGTTTTTTTCTTCCCTTTCCTTTCATATATATTTTTTTTTCTTTAAGATATGAAACTCCAGTCGGGCGCGGTGGCTCACGCCTGTAATCCCAGCACTGGGGGAGGCTGAGGAGGGAGAATTGCTTGAGCTCAGGAGTTCGGGACTTGCCTGACTGACAGTGAGACCCCAACTCATGAAAAAAATGGAAAAACCCAGCCGGGCGCGGCGGTGAGTGCCTGTAATCCCATGGCTTCTGGAGGCTGAGGCAGCGGGGTGCCCGCAGCCTGAGTCTGAGGTTGTGCTGAGCTGCCACACCCACTGCACTCTGCTCAGGGGCATAGGGTGGGACCCTGTCTCAACAAAAAAAAAAGTAAAGAAATAAAAAATAAAGCAACGAAATAAAATAAAAAAGCCATAAAAATAAATAAATAAATAAACCAAAAAAAAAAAAAAAAAAAAAGATATGAAACTCCAGATCATGGGAGCATGAGTCTAAAGAAGGAAAGAAAAATAACAAATAGAAGGAAGTCTGCCAAAGAGGTTTCAGAGGATGACACCCAGACAGGGATACTGTTGTTCAGGTTGTGCACTTGGCAAGAAAACTGACAAAAAACGGCAATTGGACCTAAACCCTGCCTCTATTCAACTCACCAAGCCCTGTGCCCTGGCACTGACTGCCTCCCCCCACCCCTCACTCATTCATGTAAAAGCACCATGAGTCGGAAGCAACTCTGGCCCTGCAGAATAGGTCAGCAGTGGACTCTCAAAGGGCCAGCACTTCCTCGCCCACAAGCCCCTCTCTATCCTCCAGAAAAGCAAACCCAGCACCCTCCCAGAAGTGCATGGGGATTATCGCTATGGCTGACATGGAGCTGGTCTTCACTAAAACACCAGGATATAGCTAAGGGCTTTCCAAGCCTTGGGAGTCTGAGTGCTGAAGCACCCACAGAATGCATGTCCATAGAATAAATCCAGCAGGAAGGCACTCCCAACAGGTGGCAGGATGGGCTGGCACAGTTACTTACAGAGGTCACAAATGGAGAAACCAGGACGCAACATTTCATAACATGGTCAGAAACCCGGAGTTCCAAATGCCTTTTCTTTCTCACAAGTACCAGCCTGCTCAAGTACCTCAGTTCACAAACTAATACATTAGTATTAAACTTACTGTAACGTAATTTAAACGTGCAGATTAAATGTTCCTGATTATGTTATGCTTAAAATGCTGTCCTCACAGGAGAATTTCACCAAAGAAAAAGTGCATTTGGGTTGTCATTTGCTTAACCAGAGTAACTCAAAACAAAAGTAATTAGCATACAATGTATCTCAAACAACAGAAACAGATTCCCCTGGGGGTGTCTGTGGATTCCCCATCCACAGAAAACACCCAACACCTCTAGGTTCAGGGATCAGAACGGTTTAGTTTCAACATGAAGGATTCTGTTGACTGTGGCAAGGAAATGTGTTGGTGCAAACCTAAAATGGGCTAAAGCCTAAGGAAGAGCTCAGAAGGGACAGGAGGTGTGAACAGACAGGGGCAGGAAACCCCTGGTTCTTTGTGAAGATGAGCACTTGCTCCAGGTCCCTCCTGCTCCTGGCACCCTTCACAGTCACACACAGGACATCAGGTGAATCCCAGGAGGCTCGTGATGAGAAAACGGCTCCACTGGGCAATGCCCTACAAACCTGCCAACCACATCCCCTCGTCTCTCCCTGAGATGACCTGACTTCCACCCAAGAATGAGCCCTGGCGAAACATCAGGTTCAAGGTAAAACTGGGCTAGTAAAACGTGGTATTACCCAAGGTCATTTTGACTGAGTTAGGACCCTGTGATCCCCTTAAAAAAGCACCCCATGCTCTCGTCTGAGCAGTTCTCACTGTGACCTGGATACACCAGCTCCTGCCAGGGAGTTCACCAAGCCGGGGCCCTTCCATCAGCCCCAGCTCGCTGGCTTCACAAATTTGGCCACACACCAGTGAGACTGGCAGAGGCTGGCTTCACATCCTCTTTCCAAGTGATTTCCTGCTGGCCTGAAACCAAACTTGACTTTCCCCATAGGACTCTGTAATAAAAGTTTATCAAAAGCCTGATGACTCTGCAAGAGAAAGTGGAGATCCAGGGGAGCCCTTGCTCGCAGGGCTCAGGGACCTTGGCACTGGGGCTCACAGGCCAGAGTGACTCCAACCAAAACAGCCCTAATTGGGCCTCCCTGTGGTTTTCAATTAAAGTGCAAATTGGGAGGGCCATTAATTTATGAGAAGATCCCAGGTCAGCTGAAAGTGCTCTGCCTGCAGAGGCCACACTTCATCCACATTCTGGGCTGGGGTTTTTGTTCTGCTGCTGCTTGCCAGGGAGCTGCATCTGACACAGCAGGAGAAAAAGGCTGTTCCCACAGAGTCCTAGGAGGGAGACACAGAGTCCTAGGAGGGAGACATAATTCAAACCCTCCTCAGGACAATGGGAATGAAGAGGGTCTGTTTACTTCAACTGTACTGAGTTTGCAGCTAGTCTGTTTGGATCAAGGATTGAGACAGACCCAGGAGGTTCTGATGGTGACTTCCCCTCAGGCTGGAGGCGAGGCCGCAGTCACAGGGGTTTCCTGGCAGCCCTCCTGGCCAGCGCAGAGCCAAATGTCACCAACCTGGGGTGATTGATTCATTACTTCTGCCTGCAGAAGGTCAGCTGCTCGGAAACATCAGTGTGGGATTAAAAATGATGTGTGTGAGAGGGTGGGGAGGGATCACTTAGAGAACAGAAACTAAGGGGAACCAGTCTGCACAAATGAAGCCACTTTCCCTAGGGGGACCAGAGGCAGGGCCCCAGAACCCAATGTGGCAGGGAATAGCACACGGGTAGAGGGGATTATGTGTAACGTCTCCACATTTTTCTAAACATCAAATCAAACTCACTCCATCTTCCGCCTTCATCAAGGAGGTTGGCTATCAGCATTGCTTACAAGGTGATCAGCCAGAAAGCCATGCGCTGTCTATCAGGGACAACCATTACACACATTCTCCAAGACCACCACCACCGTCAGCATCATCATCACTGTCACCATCAATATCAAAGTAAAAACCAGACAGCACTGTCCCAAGTTCGTATTTGTGGACATTGATGGAAACAAAACAGTGCGATACGTACCCTGCCCCTTGTGGTTGACTTCTTTGGCCGCGATGACTTTGTTTATGACAGTCTGAAGGAAGTCATTCTCCCCTGCCACCCTGGGTGAAAAACGGGATGACATGTTCAACGGCTTGTGTCGAATGGCGTCGTCCAACGCGAGCCTGGAGGGCACGGGACGGCCAAGAGCACAGGAGACAGAGGGCACAGAGACCCGCAGGTCACAGTGACAAGAGAACACGAGACAGCATCGTCACCGAGTGCGAGAGAGAGGCACCATGAATCAACACATCACAGAGGACAGGAGAGGTGACAAGAGAAACAGGAAAAAGCATTGATCAGGAAAATGCTGAACCACAAGAGAGAAACAGAGCAACGAGGATGACCACTCCCCTGGGGATACGCGTACCGGTCCTCTCTCCACTTCTACTAGATGGCCGTTTATTTTATTTTTTTAAAAAGGAACTTGTCTAAAAGTAAGGCGGTAGAAAATCATTTAATCTCCAAGAATGTTTTTGGCCATTTCTCCAGTTTCAGTAATTCTGAACACAGCATAGGCCAAAGAGCAGGTGGTCTGAAGGGAAAACCAAAATTAAGACTAAAGAAAAACCAACCCTGGCATCTAATTGCTTGGAGAAGCTTTCTACCCTACTGCACGGGACTGCGCACTCCGCAGAGCTTAAAATAATTAAATATGAGAAGAATGGCCCAGTCTTTGGGAGAACACAACTACCAGCTACTATGTGGGAAAAGTAAAATTAGGGCACAATTACGAGTGTGAGGCATCAGGGTTTTCGGGGCCCACGAATCCTGAGCCTTTCACAGATGCTGCTCTGTACCACAGAATAAACGCATGCTGGGAGCATATGCAAACAGAAAATCCAAAACAAAGCACAACAGGGGAGGGACGAGGAAATATACAGCATGGACGCAGTGTTTAAAATCAATTCCGGAGACAAGGGCAGTGTTATCCATCACTTGGGCCACATTACTCAGAGAGCTGAGGACTGTTCTAATTTACTTCACCAAGTTAAAAAAGACAAAAAAAACAGAGAGAGAGCAAGAGAGATGTGCACTGTGCCTCCTTCCCTAAAACCAACCCTGGGAGATAATAAATCAGTTTTAATGGAGCAAAAAACGGTTTCATTAGCACGACACTTCCCAAAGAACTGGTTTCATTGCTTATTTTGCTATTAAAATCAGGCTGTTCTTTTGTTTCTAACACCACAAATATTAATCTGTATGTTAGTCTTCCTTTAACGGAGCAAGGAGTCACAAATTACATAGGAGTTAAGCACGTAAGAGTCTTCTTTAAAGTGGATGCTTCACTAAAAGAAAGATGGTGGCGATGTGCAGGCGATCTCGCAGGGGTGGCGAACACGCGGCTAGAGCCGCATGCGGCTCCCGGCCAAAATGAATTTCGGCTCTTTGCCTCTTATCATTATTTTGTATACTGTGGCTCTTTGCCAAGTTTGGATTTTGTTATGCTGCTTCTGAGGAG